>AP025043.1:1301672-1442537 GCA_036186865.1 Eustoma russellianum
TTTTTTTTTTTTTTTTTTTTTTGAAGAGACTATATTGTTTCAGTGGGTTGATTTTTGTTTAGAATGTTCACATAAATTTAGAAAAATTATGGATTAATAAGGAAATTTGAGATTTTACACAAATTTATGCTTTTCACTGTCTGATTATTATTATGTCATCTATGCAGGTACATATCAAGTTGTGAGTTTCATTAGAAGTAAACTCTTTATCTCTTGAAATGGAGGTATGATTTGTATGTATCTCACCCTCTTCAGACCCTAACGGTAGCTTTGGCGTCGTTGTGATATACTGAGTATGCTTGTTGTTGTACAGATTTTTGTGCTTTTGTGGTTTATTTTTTTTACTGAGCCATACTATTTATTTTCTAATTTTACATGTTATAAGTCATTATTAATTTTTTTACTTTCACCTAAATCGTTATAGTTTATGTAGATTTGATGTTTAATTCTTCTCTAAGCATTTTATAGTCTTTTTTTTTTTACTTTTGGTATTCTTACTCTATGACATCCACTTCTACTCGTACACGTGTAATTCAAACGATGCAATTTTGAAATGCACAATGCGAAAAAGATTTATAACTTCTTCTGTTCAAATAAAATTTGAGAGTTGATCATGTAAGTAATCCATTAAATACGACAAGTTCAACTCAACCCGAAGTAAATGCATCCAGATATTTCATTTCTGGACAAAATTGCTGCTACTCAAATACGTCCTCCCATGTTGGATATTGGGAGCAGATTCTATGACGCGGTAGACTTTCACGTCAAATGACGCAGCCAATAGATGGCCGTCACGTGGCATTTTTTTTAATTTTCACGTCATGGAATCCGCTCCCTTGGATATTCTCATAGCCCAAAATTTTTGGCCCAGTTTTGTGTGTGTCTATATATATATCAAACGCCGCCGTTCCAATCCGTTTTTCTTCTTCATTTTCTTTCTGGGTTTTGTTTTGAACACTATTGTTAATCTCAAAATGTTTGTATGTAATGGTTATGTAATCCTGCGAACAGGTAAGATGTCCGATGAACCAACAGTCGAACCAAGTATTTCATGTATTAATGAAATTGTAATGTGAAGTATTGGATATTGTCAAAGTAGACTACACAATGTTTTACTAATTAATTTTCTCATTATACTTCACACGATGAGTCATTGTTAAGCTTCTCCTTTTTATTTTAAAAACACAGTTGGAAAAAAAGTTAAAAAAGAATGATGAAATTACATAGAGAACTCTATTTTTTAAAATTTTTATTCTCGTACATTAAATGACCAACTTTTTCAAGTTTATTCTTAATGAAGAGACGAGAATTAACAGAAGCTGTGTTTCAGAATTCAGAGAAATATTTCATTTCAGAGATTGAAACATAGAATGGACTAAAGGCTGTTCTAAGATAACACACAAAATAGCCTAAGAATGGCTACCAAATTTAAGGCTTCTCATGATCTAAGACGACAAAATCAAATGCTGAAAATTTGTTTACTTAAGATCAAATAATTACTGAAAAGTTGTTTATATAGGATTCGACAATCACCGACTATACGGTAAAGAGGAAGTTGATCGTTGTTTTACCAAATTTCAGAATACGATTACTGATAAGTTACTTTTCCAAACAAGTGATAATCATAATACGGTTAACGCTAATACAGATAGTCACCATATGTTAGCCAAAATACGATTAACGTTAGTACAAATAGTCACTGTATATTACGAAATCAGATACGATTATACACAAAAATACATGTTTTGTATGACATTCTCTGAGCTCTTTAAAACGGTCTTAAAAACACGAAACTTTCAAGGCCGTTATACAAATACCATAGAATGACGTAGAGAATGGCCTATCAAACGTCCTACTTTTAAATGAACAAGATAATAGCATATAAAACAACTCTAGGATCTAATGATTATATTGTGAATAAAAATTAATTATGCTTTACTTTTTTTAAAATGTATTTTGGATATCACTTTTAATACCAAGTGACTTCATAGTTATGTGATATATGTATTACAGTGGATAGTTTATTCTGTAAGAAGTAACAAAACATGTATGTTAATAAATCATATGCTAAAAATTTGAGTTCTTTGAATTTTTAATAAATAGTGAAGAGTTGGCTTCTCTCTGTTAGGATAAAAAGACCAAACACATCTATATTTGTTTCATCTGCTGATTGTTTCTCAACTCCTAAGATGATATACTGCTAAGATGATAGGTAGTTGGTCATAGATTCCCCAGAAAGTTGCCAAATTTACATAGGACTCTATGTGTATTATTTTAATTTATAATGTTTAAGATATCAAACGATACGAGATAAACGATCAATCAGAAATATAATCTAGTAATGAATGAAATAAACAATCTTTTTACAGTTAATTTATATTATATTAAAAAATTATGTTACAATATTATTGGAGCATAGGTTAAAAATGTAAAAGTAATGAACACGTCATTTTTTTGGCATATTAGGAAATTACACGTAATGTACACCAAAGATAAATAAAGTAGATTACAAGAATTGCAAACTCGACGAAGCAAATTTTCTCCCCACGTGGCGGAGAAAACCAACACCGCCAAGTCACACAGAAGTAAAACAGCCACCTGGCACGGACTTGACTTTACTCTACCACAGCAAAGCCAGTGCGGGACCACAAACCACACACTCCCAGCATATGCCTTTCGGCTAAAATATTCTTTTCCATAAAGCACCCTCACTCTCCAAAAAATTCCTACCTCCAAAACCCCTAACAAAACTCCATCCAGGGCACAAATGCCATTTCATCACAACTTTGAATCCCTCCTTGCCCCTCTCCACTTCCCCAGCATTGAAGCCTATAAATTCTCCCACAACAAATCAACAGTATTTTCAAGCACAGAAACAGGCCATGGAAGCATCAAAAACCTTTGTTACTTTCACTTTAGTTTCCCTAATTTTCGCGCCAGAGATTCTCGAAGCATCCAATTCTACCACACCACCAGATCATCTGCCGGAATGCGGAAGAGCAGACGCCGGAGGATGTCACGATAAGGCGGAATCATTGAAGCTGAAAATAATTGCCATTGCTGCAATACTCCTTACTAGCATGATTGGAGTTTGCCTTCCGCTATTTTCACGCGGAATTTCCGCTCTTCAACCTGATAGAAATTTGTTTGTGTTAGTTAAGGCATTCGCCTCTGGCGTGATTCTGGCAACAGGATATATGCATGTGATGCCGGATTCCTTCGATGATCTGAGATCGGAATGCTTGCCGGAGAATCCGTGGCGGAAGTTCCCTTTCACTACGTTTGTGGCCATGCTGTCGGCGGTGGTGACGCTGATGGTGGATTCTTTTGCGATGAGCTATTATAGAAAATATGGTGGTTCGTCGGAAGAGGATCGGCGGGTGACGGAGGAGAAAGTGGAAACGCAGAATCTTGGGCATTTCCATGGAAATGTTGAGGTAGATATCGCCGAAGATAAGGAGCCTCAGTTATTGCGTCACCGAGTGGTGGCTCAGGTATATTATATGCCGACAATTTTTGTTGAAATATATTCGTCAAATATTTCAGGTTTTCTACTTGAGCATAAACGTCAGATTTGCTTTAATGATGAATTCTTGGACCAAATTATATTTCATTGCAGCATCTTCTAGAATATTTCCAAATTGATGATAAAAGAAACTGGCGGCCTTCACTGTGACACCACCTTTTGTAGTTTTAGTTTTTGTAATGGAAAAAGTATTTCTATTAAAAATTTCTTTATGGAAAAATGAAACTCAAAATTGATCCTTTCTTTTCTTGGCTGAATAACTCGTTACCTTTGTATCACCGTTTAAATATTGCTGAAGAGTATAATTCAGGGAAGTATTCATGTAGAAGAGATTTTTTTAAAAATACATTCTCTCTTTAAGCATGAATACGCACCATCACAAGTGGTATAGACTAAAAGTTTAGCTGCTCTGCAGTTCTTTATGAACTTAATTAGCTCATTAACATTACAATGCGGCAACTCAGGAGGAAAAAACACTAAAAAGAGGCCAAAATCTTTTGTTGTTGTTATTGATGTTATTTCGACTATTCAAGTATTTGCGGCAACATATTTATTTGATTAACAAAACAATTTAGGTGTTGGAGCTGGGAATAGTGGTACATTCAGTTGTCATAGGTTTGTCAATGGGGGCATCCAACAACCCATGCACAATAAGGCCACTGGTTGCAGCTCTTTGCTTTCATCAAATGTTTGAGGGAATGGGTCTCGGAGGTTGCATATTGCAGGTACTCAATATTCATATATTTTTGTGATTCAAACTCAGTAATGAATTATTGCATCGATCCTTCTTTACCTTTTGACTGCATTGTTGTTTCTGCGTATTAGGCCGAATATGGATTGAAAGTGAAAGCTATAATGGTGTTCTTTTTCTCATGTACAACGCCATTCGGGATAGCGCTGGGAATTGGTTTATCAAATGTATACAGCGACAACAGTCCAACTGCTCTCATTGTTGTCGGGTTGCTCAATGCATCTTCTGCTGGCTTGTTAAACTACATGGCTTTGGTGGATCTCCTGGCTGCTGATTTCATGGGGCCTAAACTACAGAAGAGCATGAAGCTTCAAGCCCAGGCTTATGTCGCAGTTTTATTAGGTGCTGGAGGAATGTCTCTTATGGCAAAATGGGCATAGATTCTGATCAATGATGACTTTCTTTCTCCTTTGACTTCTTTGTTGGAGGAATTGAAATGAATTGGAAAAGTTTGGGTAAATATGTTTGTCAAAAGTTGACAACCACCATACTTTGAGCTTAATTATGATTAGTGTTCGTTAATCAAATACAAAAACTAATAATTTCTAAATTATCTACGTGACTAGTAGATGACTTTGGGCTTTTGAATCACTCGATTCCGACACCGGGTGAATGAGAAATTAATGCTCAAAGTTGGAGTAAAATTGGAAGGAAATTGGAAAAGTGGTGATGTGACCTCTCGAGAAGTGACCACATCACTCTTTAAGTGGAATACCGCTATTTGAGATGAAAAGGCCACCATATATAGTTCTAGTTGGAGCCTTTTTAAATGTGTCCTTGGGCATGAGAAGTTTTTGACCGGAGGGAAGACGCAGCTCAGGCAAGGTTCACCACAGCGCGTCGACCGACCGGCCGGCTCGGGCTCGGGCTCGTGGGTCTGGCCGGTTCCTTCCCTCCTATATAAAGGTCTACTTATCCAAGACCTATACACGCTGCATTCTTCATCTAGATCTAACGGTTGTTGATCGTAGTCTACACGGATTATGATCTAAAGGCTGAGATCGTATCTGGCAGTAGTTTCTTCATCCGATGGTCTACGTTTAAAACTGATGCGGTTTACGATCTAACGGCTGTGGATGAAAACCGTCAGATCCGATGGTCTACGTTTAAAATTGTTTTTAACCGCCCTTTTTCCTTCCCTCCTATATAAAGGTCTACTTCTCCAAGACCTATACACGCTGCAATCTTCTACTTCATCGCATACGCATACATACTGCTGGACTAAGTTTTTATAGTGATCGTGAAGTCAGAGCATTTACAGGTTCGATGAGTTCCTACGTTGCAGTGCCGCTCGTGTGAACTGTTTGCTGTTGTATCCTGGGAGACGTTTGCTTCACTGGTTGGGCATAGTATACCGGAGCAATTCGTCTTAAGGACAGAGTCTTTAGACTCGCCTCGGTTTTGCTTGCAGTTTTTGTCGATTTACACAAACGCACACAGTACACTGGTTTTGATTACATGATATAACATTCTTTTGCTTTAGTATTTTGTATGCGAAACATCATTGCTACGGGTTTCTAGAACAAACATGTTTAGGGTGAATATTGGGTATAACGAATCAAATCAGTGATGAAGTTACGGGTTTCTTAGCACAAACATGTTTAGGGTGAATATTGGGACAGAAAAAATGTAAAAAGAAAAAAAGAAAAAAGAGGAAGATGAAGTATGTTATGTCCGCTATAGTTTGGCGCTAAAGTGTATTTTTGTATGTTTCTTAATAATGATTTTTAAACAATTGACGTTATTTAGAAAAAAAAAATAGGCAAAATGTAAACATAATTTATTTAGAGAAAGTTTGCCTACATGAGTGTAGGACGAGTCTTGAATCGGTAATGTTGCTACTTTGTAATCTTGAGATCACATGTTTGAAATGCGGAAACTGTTTCTTACACAAAGTGTATGATAATGCTACGTATATTAATTCACGAAGCAATATGTTTATTTCTACGTAAAGACGAAAGGCTAATGAACCGGAACGTCTTTTTTAACCTACACGAGTAAAATTGATAGGAGCAACTTGCCATTAACTCGAATAAAATTCTAATGGGCCTTTTTGGTGCTATATTCGCCGGCATGCTTGACCCGTAACTTGTCTGAATATATGGCACCCCAATTGCTGAAAGTCCAGAAACTAAAACTCTTAAACCAAAGACCGATGGATCTTTCTAGAAGGAACGGATCGGTATCTCCAGATTCATCCACCACCTCTCGAGTAATACCTTATTCACACTGTTTAAAAAGTCGAGTAGACAAAATTATGTAAATATACTCCAAAATTAATCATACATACATAAACCCTATTCACCCATTTACCCATTTGATCATCTTGATTGTGTATCAATCTTGAATATCGCAGGCATCTGCCACATCTCTATTTATTTCCATTTTTGGTTATTTATTTCCTTAGATTTTGTCTTCAGCGGGAGGACAGCCAAAGTTTTTGGAAGAGAACTGCTCTTCTTTTCTCCGGCGAACTCGATCCTCTGGTCGATTCGTTATAAGCAGGTTAGCTTCTAGTAATGTCCATCTCGACTTTTAGATCTGTTGGATTTGTATGCTTTACTTTTTGCGGTTGAGGTTTACCTTTTGAAAAATTTTCTGCTTGGGTATAGTGCAATATTGAGTTCGTAATGGCCTGTGTTTAAGGTGGACAGGATAATTTGAATTACTGCATCTGGCATTGTTTCCAAAGAATGTGCATGTTCTACTTTTTCCTTGCCAGCTTCGAACGTTTTCTACCGTGTTATGTGTTGCGGTCTTGCGGCTAAATCATCTGACGGATTCCGTCCCTTTTCTGCGGGTGTTTGCGTTTGTAATTTTCTGGGATTGACTTCACATTGTGGTTGATATATAACTTTTGTCTTTTGTTTATGTTGGAGTTTTGCCAATCCCATGACTAAGAAGACATACATAGACTTGCGTAGAAAATCAATTTACAGAGGTAACGATAATAGAGGGGGAATATGAATAATAATAAAAGTAGTAATAAACAAGTGGCACATTGTTTATCAGTAATTTTATCGGAATTTTGGGTCACTATACTTCAAGCTTTCAAAGTTCATGGTTGTGCTGTTTCAACGCTATTGCATCATTATGGGTTGATTGTTGGCTTTTTTAGGTTCTTTCGTTGTAAAAGTTGAGTACTGTTAACTGGCCCGTCTTTTTTTTCCCCCTTCTCCCTGAAGTAAACAGCAGTGGTGCTAACAAGGCTCACTTCACGTCTTTAAATGCATGTATTGCGCTTGAAGTTGACCGTTTGATCCTGTTCTGCTGCCGTCATCAAGGATGAGTGTGGTCGGATTTGACTTTGGAAATGAGAGTGGTGTGGTTGCGGTTGCACGCCAGAGAGGGATTGATGTCGTTCTCAATGACGAGTCAAAGCGTGAAACACCTGCAATTGTTTGTTTCGGCGAAAAGCAAAGATTTCTTGGGACAGCAGGCGCGGCCTCTAGTATGATGAATCCAAAGAATACCATTTCTCAAATAAAGCGCCTGATTGGGCGACCATTTTCTGATCCTGAGCTGCAATATGATCTCAAGGCATTGCCTTTTGCCGTGACAGAAGGTCCTGATGGATTTCCCCTGATACACGCCAGGTACTTGGGAGAAATAAGAACCTTTACACCAACTCAAGTTTGTGGCATGGTGCTTTCAGATTTGAAGAACATCGCAGAGAAAAACTTGAATGCAGCAGTGGTTGATTGCTGTATTGGCATACCTATTTATTTCACTGATCTTCAAAGAAGGGCCGTACTGGACGCCGCAACAATTGCTGGCTTGCGCCCTCTTCGCCTAATTCATGAAACCACCGCTACGGCTTTGGCTTATGGTATTTACAAGACGGACTTGCCTGAGAATGACCCAATAAATGTTGCTTTCATAGATGTTGGGCATGCTAGCATGCAGGTGTGCGTTGCTGCCTTTAGAAAAGGACAGCTGAAGATATTGGCTCACTCGTTTGACAGGTCCCTTGGTGGTAGGGACTTCGATGAAGCTCTCTTCAAACATTTTGCTGCAAAGTTCAAGGCGGACTACAAGATTGATGTTTACCAAAATGCTAGGGCTTGCCTTAGACTTCGCGCATCTTGCGAAAAGCTGAAGAAGGTATTGAGCGCAAATCCTGAGGCACCTCTGAGTATTGAGTGTCTCATGGATGAGAAGGATGTTAGAAGTTTCATCAAGAGAGATGAATTTGAACAAATCAGCATTCCAATTTTGGAACGTGTGAAGAAGCCTCTTGAGAAGGCTCTTGCAGAAGCTGAACTTGCAATTGACCAAATTCACTCGGTTGAGGTTGTTGGTTCAGGATCCAGAGTTCCTGCCATAATTAAGATCTTGACAGAGTTCTTCAGTAAGGAGCCTAGGCGTACAATGAATGCAAGTGAGTGTGTTGCTAAAGGGTGTGCTTTGCAGTGTGCCATCCTTAGCCCCACATTTAAAGTGAGGGAATTCCAGGTAATTTGGGGGTCACGATGCCATACCCACCCATTTTTGCTGTCCTGATCTGGAATATTCTGGTTCACATGATTTTTGTGTTTGGTGTTGTCATGGAGGTCTGGGTAATTTAAGTGCATGTGTTATTTGCATTTTGTATATAATAAAACTCACTTGTGTCGTTTCTAGGTGACAGAGAACTATCCCTTCCCTATTGCTTTGTCATGGAAAGGCTCTGCAATGGACATGCAGAATGGAGCAGATAATCAACAGAGTACCATTGTGTTTCCGAAAGGAAATCCAATTCCTAGCGTGAAAGCTTTGACCTTCTACAGGTCAGGTACTTTTACTGTGGATGTCGTGTATGCGGATGTAAGTGAGTTGCAGGCACTAGCAAAGATTAGCACTTACACGGTAATTCACTTCTGTCTGCTTCTTTGTTTTTTCCCCATTATCAACAGATAGGGTAATCTGATGCGCTTATGACTGACTCTGTTGGTCTCAGATTGGGCCCTTCCAGTCTTCAAATCGAGAACGTGCTAAGCTGAAGGTCAAAGTCCGGTTGAATTTGCACGGAATAGTTTCTGTTGAATCAGCTACTGTACGTCTTTTTCCTCTTTAACTTATTCTTTATATTAGAAGTATTGTTTAATGGCTTTTAAGTGTCAGAGTGTTTCTGAAATGTCTCTGCAGCTGTTAGAAGAGGAAGAGGTTGAGGTTCCGGTTAACAAAGAACCATTGAAGGAATCGACCAAGATGGAGACAGATGAGGTTCCAGCTGAGAGCGTGGCCCCTGCTTCTAGTGAAACTGAGGTTAACATGCAAGAAGCAAAAGGTTCTGGTGATGCTCCTAGGTTTGAAACCGATTCTGGAGAAAAGGCTTCTCAAATGGAAACCGATACCAAGGTGCGTATGAATTGTCAAACCATGCTAAAAGAGTGAAGACTTGCATTTTTTTTCCTTCTTTTTTACTGTTTAATTTCCCGTGCAATACTTAATTTTTATTTGTTTGCGTCTCTGATTATTCTGTTCATGAGAAGATATTTTTTATGCTCATAATTGGATAAGTCTACAGAAGTTTTGTCAGAAAAGCTATTTGGAAAAGTTTCTCTAGTTCTGTGTGCACTGGGTTTTTACCTGCCACCCCAAAAGAAGAGAAGTGGTCTAGGGTTTTTAGCCCCCAAAGCAGCTAACGGCGAAAGTTATTTTCAGTTTATTTCAGTGCTTGACCAATTCTTTCTTTTGACAATACAACGTAGAAGGAATACAGCTCATTTTGGTTAGGTAGGAAGGCTCTTTTTTCTTTTCTTTTTTTCCCCTTATATGTTTTGATTACTCTGTTCCAGGGATACTGTTTTGATCGAAAAGGTAGATATCAAGGGAGCCATATTTGATTCTTGAGAGAGAGAGAGAGAGAGAGAGAGAGAGAGAGAGAGAGAGCTGTAAGAGTTGGTGAGAAAAGCCTATGTTGAAGGAAATGAGTTCTTTTGGTGAATCTTGATAGTGACTGTTGTAGATTAGTTGCTTTACCTTTTATATTGAATCGTTTGCCTATTTTTGACCTGTGCTTAGGATGCGTCTGCATTTGATTATTGGTTATTATGGTGATAGATCAATGATGTTGTATTTACTGTCATTGTGTAGGTGGAAGCTCCAAAGAAAAAGGTGAAGAAAACCAATGTCCCTGTTTCAGAACTGGTGTATGGAGCAATGCCTGCTACTGATGTCCAGAAGGCTGTGGAGAAGGAGTTCGAGATGGCTCTGCAAGACCGTGTGATGGAAGAAACAAAAGATAAGAAGAATGCTGTGGAGGCGTATGTTTATGAAATGAGAAACAAGGTACTTGATAATCATGGTTAATTATGTTTAAGAACAGCGACCTGTTGTTCTCTCATTTATATTACTACGAGTCCGTATTTTTAGCCTGAAAGATAGGCATGAATGCAAACTTCTCACATCTTTATCTTCTATCTGGAAAAATGAAAGCTCAATGACAAGTACCAAGACTTTGTCCTGGAGTCGGAGAAAGAACAATTTACAGCTAAACTGCAAGAGGTGGAGGATTGGCTCTATGAGGATGGTGAGGATGAAGCAAAAGGTGTCTACATAGCTAAGCTCGATGAACTTAAGAAGGTCGGCAGCATTTTTGTTTGTATATACTTGCTAAGTGGAGATATCCTGTAATGATATGCTAATTGATCTCAAATATTTGCAGCAAGGTGATCCAATTGAGGAGCGTTACAAAGAACATATGGACAGGGGAACGGTGATAGATCAACTTATTTATTGCATTAACAGTTACAGAGAAGCATCAGTTTCCAATGATCCCAAGTTTGATCACATAGATTTATCTGAAAAGCAGAAGGTCTCGTCTATGCTCTTTGCCGATACACATATTGCTTCTCTTTATGTTGTGTAGAGGGAAATGGCTGGTGGTGGCATTTGTGGTGTAAGTCTTCCTTTTGTGCTTGTGACTCTAGGTCCTAAATGAGTGCCTGGAAGCTGAAGCTTGGTTGAGAGAGAGAAAGCAGCAGCAAGATGCTCTTCCCAAATACGTCAACCCTGTTCTTCTGTCAGCGGATGTGAGAAAGAAAGCTGAGGCACTAGACAGGTATTTTTTTTTCCTTTAACAGGTTCCTGTCCTGGATGAAGTTATAACTTGATAGGGATGTAGCTTTCGGCATAGAAGCATTTTCCTTGTACAAGTGAACCTTGGGATGTTTAGAGTGATCATGAAATATCTTCAAGTTAGAGCAACTTGATATATCAGGCCAATGTCTTTTTCTCAACAGGTTTTGCCGACCAATAATGATGAGACCAAAACCCAAACTGGCGAAGACAGCTACTCCGGAGGTATCATCACCACAACCTCCTCAGGGAGCTGAACCTCAAGCTGCTGGTGCAGAAAGCCCAAATTCACAAAATGGCCAGGACCCTCATGCTAATGAAAATGGAGTTGTCAGTGATGGACAAGGTGCGGATGCAATGGAGACAGACAAGCCTGAGACTGCTGCTGCTTAAACGAAGAGGTGGAGCATCCCTGTCGACATACTTTAGTGGTGAAGATGTGGTCATTTTGTAAGATTATGCAAAATTGGGATTAGATCACAGTTGGGAGCCCTGAATATTGGGAAATACCTTTTGCGGAGTCTGCTTTGGATAATCATGGTTGGGCAGTCTCCAAAATTTTAATCAATATTATTGTGTCATTGGTATATATGCCTCTAGATGCTACAGTCGTATTAGTGTTTGTAGGAGGAAGTTTGATACATTTCATCTTTGTTTCCAAAAATTTTTATGCCGAGGTTTTTGAGGGGACTGTTGCTGTTCCCAGCCTTAATGGTTTGGCGATTGGTTTGTGCGTCTCCTCTAGAAGTTTAGGAGCCCCTTCCTGCTCTTCGTCATATGTGTTGTATATTTTGATTCACTTGAGGTTGCTTCTGCAAGTGATGAATGCAGAGCGTCTGGGATTGTTCCGGGTCTGGAGGTTTATTTTCGCTTCATTTGTTCGAGAAACACTTTAGATATGTACTCCGCTTGCAACTAACACAATGATAGCATCATTATCCTATTGTTTTATAAGTTTCTGCTTATGACAGGATATAGAGGGTCAGATGTACGCAATCATACCCTTGTGTTACAAACATATTTTTTAATATTGTGTCAAGCTGTGTCGATTAATCGTTTAACGCAGTCAATTAAATTTAATGAGTTATTTTTTTATTCTATGATATTTCGAAGTCAAAATAGTCTATTATCTAAAAATGCAATCTGAAAAGGTGTTTGTCTATCGTGCGCTTAGCCATATCGTGAGTGACATCATCCAAAGTTTGTAAGAAAGACGGGAAGAGTGAAAAGTGAGGTCGTCTAGCATACACCTTTCAGAACAAGTGCCATCCTTGGATGTGACACACCGGAGAGAACCTTGATTTCGTCGTCCGGAGCTTGGATTTACAAAATTCCAGTTTCAACATAGGTTTGGACTTGGGCATTTTCTAGTGTTTAAAAAAATAAATTGTTTTTATCACTGTTCTTATTTTTTTGCTTGGTTATTTGAGTTGATAATTCAAATGTTAATTGAATGGACAATATAGAAATTTTGATTATTGATATTTATTATTGATAAGAATAATATTTTTAAACCAAACTAAAATTAAAAAAACTAGTATTTTTAGACTGATGAGTGAGTAGGAAAGGAGTTCTTGTGGCAGATTCAGCGTGATTCTACTTACGATACTCACGTTTAACTTTTGTTTTAGTGGATCAACTGTCCAGATTTTGAAATAAACATTTCTTAATTCCTTCAAAGTGGCCAAAACAACGTCAATAAACCATCTCTTCTTTAGCTTGAACAGTGAAGTCGAGTAAAAGAAAATCCCAACAGCTTGCTGCTACTGCCTCTACAATACCAAGACTATTGCAGCAGTCTTGGATGCAAGAATTTCCAGGCAAAACAAATGTAAAAAAGGAGAAGTCCATTTCGTGCAACTTCATGGCTAGTTTATGCAAGCTCGAGGACCCGATTGTTCTCTGTCTCTCCTTTCTATGCATAGTGTTGGGGGAATAATCAGTGGTGGCATTTTTTGTGCAACTCTTTTTCTTTGCTCTCCTGCTTCTAGGTCCTAAACGAATGTGTGGAAGCTGAGGGTTTGGATCTGCGCATCTAGCTTCACCACACTCTCTGCTGTCACTTGTCGTGCAGTGGTGAAAGAGTTTGCGATGAGGAGATCTGGTCTCTGAAGCTGAGGCTTGGTTGAGAGACAGAAAGCAGCAGCAAGATGGACTTCCCAGATACGCTAACCCTGTTCTCCTGTCAGCTGACGTAAGAAAGAAAGCTGAAGCGGTAGACAGGTATTTCTCTGAGACAGGTTCCTTTTTCTTTCTGAAGTGATTGTGTTCATCGGAAACTTTGAAAGCTTCTGCTTTGTTGCTCTTGGGGAGTCATGCTGCATTTTATGCTGAGTGTGGAGACGTAATTTGTTTCCATTTCCAATTGAGTCAAGGTACATTCTTTATTGACTTTGGAATATGATTGGAATAAAGCAAAATGACACATTAAATTGGTTGTGTTTCTTATAGTGTGAAGTAGCAGTTGATCGATACAGTTTGACGCAATTTTCAATATAGGTATCGGAAAACATCTGTGTATTTCCAATACATATGTATGATTGCATACATATGACCTCCGCATACTCCGCCATAGGCGGAAGCACAATAGGGTAATTCCGCCTCTAAGGCAATTAGAGACGGAATGAGGTAATGTTGTTGTAGTACAGACGTAGTTTCCTTTTGAAAGTGAACCTTGCCATGGTCTATGTTCAAGCCGAGCTACTTGACGGTATATCCGTTGTGTGGGATGAAAATTAACTGTTTCTTGACAGGTTTTGCCGGCCAATAATGACGAAACCCAAACCAAAGCCGGCCAAGTCAGCTACTCCCGAGGCATCAACGCCACAACCTTCTCAAGGAACTGAACCCCAAGCTGCTGGTGGGGATAGGCCAAATCCACACCATGGCCAAACCTCTCATGCTGGTGAAAATGGTGGAGCTGCCAATGGTGAACAAGCTACTGCAGATGCAACGGAAACAGATAATGTCATTTTCAAACTTCAAATCAATACTTAGTTACGGATTCACGGGTATATACCTGTAGATGTTATAATCCTATTTTTGGGAAGGGTTTTACTGGAGGAGTTTTGAAACTTTTGATCCTTGTTTCCAAAACTTGTACGGCTTGTTTTTCTAGCGGAGAGTTGCAGTGTTCATCTACATTATCAAACACTAGAACTTCCTTCATCAATTGTTATGATCCGTTGCATTTCGCCAGCTTAGATTGCTTGACATATCTGCAATGTATTAGTACAATTTATTAGTGCTTCTGTAGAACAGATTTTTTTCCTTCTTTCCAAAGAGCTTATAGAAGATGCTTTAACCAAATATACTTCTGCTATGGGAGTTATATGGAGAGAGATGGCTTTTAACTGAATGGCTCCTATGATAAGTACAAGAGATGAAAAGCTGGTGCAACTAGCTAGCCGGCTTTTGAGATTATAAGCTTTAGCAAATATCTAGCTGCAATAAGTAGCTTTAGAAGACTCACAAAGCATTTGAACTTTGAAAGGAAAATGCTTCCAGAAGATGCAGCAGTTAACAATTCTCATGAATCAGACATGGACAACAGATCTTGTAGACACAAATCGGTAGCCCATAGGATGATAATCCCATGATACTACTCTGAGGAGGCTGAGCACCCATATCCGAAGAGAAGAAATATTAATACGTATGCCATTGATCTCATCTAGTATATGGTACGATCGCACCTAGTATAGCAGAAAATGGGACAGAGTGCTAGAGATGAACCACCACCAACCCAGCATATTGAAACCAAAGACGTCTGGATTGGTGAAATGTCCATGGTGGGACGCATGTTCACTGGTGAAATGTATATTCTTTACCTTGAGAGGTGTTCTCGTCTCGTTAGTCAATAAGGATTGTTTGCCAGAGAACTCGCTAATCCAGAGGCCGTGACACAGAGCTGCGCTTAGTAACGTCCATATCTTGATCTGCCAACAGTTCTTTCTTTGCCACCTAAAGGGGGGAAGGAAAGAAATGCATGCATCACATGCACTTTATGCAACATAAAACTGCACCTCCAGCCACTAACGTCTAAAATTTGAGGGGAAAAAAAAGGACCCGGAAAAACATATATTACAAATTCAACATATTTGACATACAACTGGCGCAAAATATGAAGCAAAGAGAAAAAAGAATAACACTGAGTTTCATGTCAATAGTTATATATAAGCAGCGCACAACTAAATGCAATAAGGGTTTTTACAAGAGGTGGAAACCAACAAATATACAGGCATTAACTGTCAGGAAGATCATCCGGTTGGCATGAAGACTAATAATAAAAAGCCAGGAAGGCACCAAGGATCATGAATTGATACAAACAAATGTCAAATGATACAAGCAAATGACAAGCCACGAGTCAATCCATCACCGGATACGGCCAAAGATTTGTCGAAGAAGCATCAGATGTATATGGTGGCTCTTCAGCCAATGGTGTTCTCAAAGGACACACCATTCTCTACAGCATCCCCTCGATGTATCTTAACAATTTCTGCCTTGGCTTTTTGAAGGATCTGCCTCTTTTGTAATTCCAAGTCTCTAAGAAAGTCCATTCTCATTTTCTCCAACTCCAGCATCTGTTGTCGCTTGCTATTCTCTATCTTCTCGTATATATTACTGAATTTCTCAACAGAGTTAGCAAGTAACATACAGGAATCCTTGCGATGCTTTGACCTCCGCGGTGGTAGTCCTTCAGAATCTTCCTCGGAAATCAAGTTTCCTGGACTATTCCTCATCTCATCCAATCCATTCACATCAATGAGATAGTCTTTCTGAGTCTGAAAGACATACCCCCCTGAGTCCACTCCACATGGAAGTCCAGCTTGCATCGGAGATGATGTCATTAATAAATCCATTTTCTTAAAATATACCCATTTACTAGTAAAACTTCCACCCTCTGTCATTTTTGCCTTCTCCTTTTTGTATTTCTTCTTCAGAGTATCCAAGCGGTTCCGGCATTGACCATCTGTCCTATCAATTTGGGATTCATGTGAGACCTTCTCTGCAACTTCTTGCCATTCCTCGGAACGAAGACTCTTCCTTCCATGCTGGATATACTTATCACCCCATGCGCCGAGTAGAATGAATGTCTCAGGCTCACTCCAATCAGCAATTGAGTTCCGCCCACCAATCTTAGTTGAAGCGGATGCTTCTGGTACACGAGGCACGAACTCAAAACCTGAACACAAGCTCTTCAACTTTCTTTTCTTGGGAAGCCTATGCGTGCCACCACAACCGTCATAGTCTTCATTGTCATCCTCGTATTCATCACTATATATTCTCTGCAGATCATTTTCTTCATGGTCATCATCCTCTTCATCACCAATTTCTACATCATCATCCTCAACGTCATTTCGACTAAAACCAACAGAATCCCGTAATGCAATCTTTTCTTGATCTGATGAATTACTGTATCCATTGTGTGGATACCTTGTATTGTCCTCAGTATCATCCATTTAAGACCGTAGAATCAAGAAACTACAAAAGAATTTAGACATACAACCTAATTTACAAATTTCACCAGATAATTACTTCCAATACAAATATCAAAGACAGCAACTATGAACCTGTAAAAGCCTATACTTTATTCAACTATGAAGCAATGTGCAATCCTCCCTTCCCTCCGATACCAATTTAGCAAGCGAAGAATATATAAAATCAGAACAGATAAATTCTTTTGGGTAAGCATTAAATCAAGGACATTTTTGTGCTAATCGAAGACAAATATGGACAAGAATCTCACTAACATAACATCCAAAATCACTTCTTGATGAACATATTCTCAACCGAATTACAACTTATGATAACCTTACCTCAAAAGTCTATAATCTTCAGCAAATCCCAGGACAAGGATATAAAACCCTCAAAATTTAAAGCACGATTCTGAAATCCTACAGCCTCTGCACAGCAGTACCCAAGTTCAGAAATTTGGGGAAATTAATGAATAAGACATGAGAAATAGTCAACAGTAAACATCTGGCATATGAAAGAAGATCAGCTGGGATAGTGAGGATATGTTGCTACAGTGCGCCGGATTCGCTGTGTATTTTCCTGTACTCATCTGACCCGCTTCTGATTTAGAGTTAATTTACGGCCTCAAATACACGGGATGGAATCACCTCACCGCAAACACCTACTACTTTTCTCTTAACGAGATATCCATAATCATCTCAACTCAATTTTTTATCTTATTTTTCCTTGTGTATTTAAGTTTAAATCATGACTTGTCTATCGTCCTAGCCTTCTCACCTATCTATTTTTTCTCTTGCAAACACAAACTATCTTCTTTTCCTTATTATCACGTCCGCTATCTCCATTGTCTTACTCGTTTGAGTTTCAATGTTCAATATTCCTAGTCTAATATTCCTACCTAACTAACTTACTATCTAATAACTCTTGCTTATTTTTCATTGCATCCAAGTTCTTTAAGAGATGCAACTGCTCTAGTTCAATTATCGTTGCATTGACAGAGATCCTTAGTTATTTGACATTGCATCCAAGCCCTCCAAATGAAGCATTCTTTGTTGAGATCACATTCGAACTATACAGTGTGTTCCTTAGTCAAGTTGAGCTAATTATTTTCAAGATAAAGGTAAAACATGAAAAATTTAGATATATATAGATCTTATCAAACCCGAGTTATGAGAAGATACACAATTCTGATGTCATCATTCATGGACAGTAGACAAACGCAGATGAAACGTTATGATTGCCATGGCACTTACACATTTCATGTGAATTAGTTAAGAATTGACGTACAACATACACTTCATTCAACAACAACAATAAGCATATCTAGTATATCCCAACGACAGCCAAAGCTGCCGCTAGGGTCTAAGGAGGGTGTGAGGCAGGCAAACGATGCCTTCATCTCAATTAATAGATAGTTTGTTTATAGTAAGACCCCATCTCTATATGTACATGCATAGATGACATGATAGTAGGCATACGGTATGTTAGTGTATTAATGAAGGAATTTAATGAATACAAATAGAAGGTTATTAAAATACATAACCATGTATATGCATAGATAATGAAAGATGATGACAAAAACAAAAAAAAAATTGCAAAGTCAACATAAAGTGTAGGTAGTATCTAAGCATTAAGTATATTATAAGATGCCCCTATATATTGTCTAACCCTCTTTAACCCTAATCCTCATGGACCATATCTTCAGAGATGTGCAAATCTAGTAGGTCATACATAATCCGCACGTCCCAAGTCATTTTGTGTCTACCTTTACTTCTCTTTCCCTCTACAACAAGGCTTTCAACTGCTACGACAGACGCTGTTGTCTATCTCATCTTGACATGGCCAAACCATCTCAATCTTTCATCCCTTATCTTATATGCTATACTAGTCACCCCTAATCTTTCCCTAAATACTTTTCCTATGCGGTTTAGCCTTGTATGCCCACACATCCATCTTAACATCCTCACCTCTACCACTTCCATCTCCTACATAGGCCTCTTGATGTCCCAACAGTCTGTTCCATATAACAATGTCGGCCGTACTGCCACCCTATAAAATTTTCCCTTTAATTGTTTTTTGATATAACATACACTTCATTCATATAGTTCAAATGTATCATTATTACTATTTCTTTAAAAAATGTTGTATTAGGTTGATCTGAACATAATTTAAAGAAATCAAATTATTTTGGTCATTATTTATACTGTATTTGTAGAAGGCTAATTGATGTAAACTAAAAAAATTATGTAAACACTAATTGAGAGAGTATGATGTAAACTTTGACTACTAATACATTCATGTTTTTGTAAAATAGACAATATTTTTGCGCCAAATCAAATAGTAACAAGAAAAAAATATTTTTTTGGAACGGAGGAAATCTCATTCTAAATATGTATGGTAAATAAAAATATTTAGTATTAAACATTTAATCCTCCCATTCCAAAAATATAGTTCTTATTTGATTTTAGCATAATTTAGAGGAAACAAACAAATTTTGATCAATATTGTATTATTAGTTGGTTAATGTTATTAAACTAAATAAAATTACGCTAATTAAAAAAACAATATGAAAACTTTAATACTAATTTATTATTATTTTTAAAAGATGAACACTATTTCCAAAATAAATAAGTTAATATTTTTGAGAAAGAAGAAATACCATTAAACTTCGAGGATGAAGAATGGAAGTGCGGCTTGACGGATTACTAATTGAATATCTCCGCTGAGTTCGGCGAACCGAAGGCTCGTGGGCCGCTCAACTCATCAAAAGTGCGAAATACGATTCCCCAGCTTTTCAATTCCAATTAAGCAGTCGCTCCTTTAGTCAGCATCTTCCTCCTCAGCTACGTTGATTCCATTTCCAAATTGATTTTCCAACTGCCAATACTCCGAAAATCTCCACTCCGTCGTCTGAACTCGCAGGATTTTTTTTTACTCCACGATGCATCTGACGTTGGGACCGGCAGCCATCTGAATCGGCAGTTTTTATGTGGTTTTAGCAGCCATCAGCTTTTTAAAGTCATGTTCTATGGTACGGTGGTGTGGGATCCATGGCTGATTGTTGCGCAGATTGTGTGTGTTCAATGTTTATATTATCTAACCATGGGCTTATTTTTGGGGATTCTCGTTGGGACTAGAGTTTCTCGGATGAGTTTGGTGTATTTCTTTGATTTTGCCACTGCTACGACCTCCACTGTTACCGGTTGGTGCGTCATCGCTTCCTATATTCTTAGCTCGTTTGTCGGGTAAGATTTTGAGTCTGAAGCGGTATTTCATTTTTTTTGCTTTCTTGTTGGTGAAATAGTTTCGGGAAATACGAACCGATAGTTCTAATTTGAGGCCAAAATTGCTAGCGTAATGCCTACTGTAGTTTGGATCTGGAGAAGATGTGAAATTTCTGACGTGTTCTTAACTACTGGATGTTGAATTTCATTGTTCAGTATTTTCTTTCATTCCTTTTTACTATATTCTTTTGTTTTCATTACCGTTAAACTTATTACTGGTCATGTTCATCAGCAAATTTACACAGTTTCAATGTTGTTGGCGACAAACTTTTCTTATGGTCATGTGAGAGTTGTGATGGATGTGCTGCACGAGGATGGATGAAATAGAAAATCATTATGTTAATAAGTCCATTCAAATATGCAAAAAACTACAATGTTCAAATTGAAAATACAGAGTGAGGTAAATTGGTCATAGGTTGAAGATGGCTTAGATGCACCTATTATCATTTTGTTAGATGTTGGGAGAAGAGTACTCAGAGTGAATGGAAAAGCGGGAGAACAAATAGATATAGATGGAAACCATAGAAAAGTGTTCTATAATTGGATATTTTAGAGGAGATGCTATATGGTATAGCTCAAGATAGCAAACAAAACGTCCTAATGATCGACTTTATGCGGTGAGAATAAGGCTTCAGTTTTAATTTTTTTTTTTTGGCATCGGGTAGGTTCTTTCTGATTGTATGTAACTTTGTTTCTTTAATAGCCAAAAGTGTGTTGGACTTCTGATGTTGTTTGCATATCTTATCCAACTAACCTTTTGATAAGTTGTTCTAAGCTTGCCCAATGCTCTGGACCTATTTTTGAGGAGAGTTAACGGAGTGAAAAAGACACTTTCCGTCGTTTATATACAGATGATGCATTTATTGAAAAGCTCAGCACGGTTTATTGATTTTTAAACTTTTCTTTCTGTGTTTTCAAGCAGAGCCGGAATCTTACTCTATGTGGTAGAGAGAGCAAAGAAGTGCCTAGATTTCTCAGCCACTGTCTATATTATCCATCTTTTCATGTGCATCGTGTATGGAGGCTGGCCTGCATCATTAACTTGGTGGGCTGTCAATCTTACTGGACTTGCAGTGATGGCATTGTTAGGTGAATATCTGTGCATAAGACGTGAATTGCGTGAAATTCCGCTTTCGAGAATTCGCCCAAGTAAGTTTTTCTGTCCTTTGTCATTTTTTTACTTTTAGGGTATGATTTAAGGGGGAAAAGACCATAGTGATAGTCCCAGTTACCTCATTGTTGTCGTCATGGTTTCAAATATAATCCTTTTTTATTGCCTGTACAAACATTATGCCTTTGGAACATTATTATGCTAATTTCTTTATACATTAGTAACACGCTCTGCATGGGTTTCATTCGTATGTTCCACATTATTTTCCAATCTAGGATGAGTAATGAGTTGCATTGCCATATTGGGTTTTTTTCTCGTGTAATTGGCATTTAGAAATGCTAAATTTGTCTGCAGGACAATTTTCTATCTATGCTGTCTGTTATTGTATTTATACTTAATGTTTTCATTCGACAGATGAACAATGACTATATATGTTCCTGACCCATCCATGTTCTGCTCAACTCACGTGTAAGACACCTTACCCACATAAAAAAATGAATAATAATAATAATAATAATAATAATAATAATTCTGAGGAATATGAGTAAAAGTTTGAGTTTGTATAATCAAGCAGGCTGTGTAGTTAATACCAGCATCCCTTTTGTTGAGTCTTAACCCATTTAATTCAAATAGACACTCAACATGTTACCTCAAATATCCTTATCTTGGCAAGTTGCATGTCCTACAAAACTTTGCCCCCCATGGATGATGAAGCACAGGTCGTCATAGAGACCCTCAGATAGTGGATATTGTGTTAAGCATATGTTGTCCCTTATCATCGGAAAACCTTCATATCGTTTAAGTTTGGGTGCACACATCATGGTAAAAGAGCAGAATAGGTGAATATGGTTAACTGTCCACTAGGCTAATAGGATGTAAAGTGAAGCTAACAGAGTCTATAGGATAAAATTAGATGATTAGCTAACTTTGCTTCTGATCAGATCACTGATGGTATGAATGAATGTCCAGGGGCCTGTGTCTGGTAGCATTTTCCAGTGCAATTTTTGTCTAATCTTGCGCAAACAAACTACCAGAATCTGATAATAGTTGTTTGTAACGTACTTTATGGAAAGTGAAGTTGCAAAAGAAGTCAGAGAGAGTCATTCTTTTAAATAGTAAATATTTTTAGTTATTTAGAATCTATACTATAAGAAAGATGGAAGAATTGTTAAGGATATGAATCACAGAGTACAGCCGTGGTAGTTAAAGTATAGAGATGCTTCAGATATTCTTTGTGATATAAAAGCACCTTTAAAACTTAAGAGAAGTTTTACATGAAGACAGTAAGACGCGCACTACTGTTTGGATCTGAATTTTGGACAATAAATTATTAGCATAAACAAAGAACATGAGTGGCAGAAATGAAAATGTTAATATGATGTGTAGACATACAAGGATAAAATAAGAAACGGATATATAAGTAGAAGCTAGGGTGGCTCCTATAGATAAGAAGATGAAAGAGTCAAGATTAAGATGGTATGAACATCTACAAAGACGTCCTACAGATGCACATGTTAGACGGTGCGAAAGATGTATGTTAAACGTGAGAGAGGGAGACCAAAAAAGACATGGAGTGAGACAATGAGGACGGATGTAGCTTATATGACAATTGTGGAAAATATGGTTAGTGATATAGCACAATGGATACATTTGATTTATGTAGTATATGTCATGTAGAAAGTATAAGATCTAAGTAAATATTTTAGGTGTGTAGGCCTGAATCATGGTTGAAGTGATATGATATTTTTAGAAGATGCATATTCTAAACTCTCATGTTATGCATTAGGCATTAGGAAACACACAAGAAGTGTAGAATTTAGACCGCGACTAAAAAAAAAAGAAGCAAAACCAAAGAAATTACTGATCCATATAGCCGATTCATATAGTGGAAAAAAGTTTAAGTATTGTTATAGTAGTTAATCGGAGGGACATATTGAAAACATCAGTTGGTCGTTTTTACTTCATAGTCGTATACGCAACTTTGCTTGTGTTTTGGTTTAGTTTTCTTTGATTTTTTTTAATTGAAACAGAAAAAAAACTTTTGGTCTCGCGGTTGATTAGCATTTCCTTTATCCCGAGTGTTGAGTTTGATTCCCCATCCCTTATATTTTTTAAAAGTCTTCCTGCTTGTGATATTCTCTCATATGTTCAATATGCGTGAACATAACTCTCTGTGTTGTAGATGCCTTGTCTTAGTGACGATCCTTGTGTGTGTTTGGGCATTTGTGTTTTTGTGGTTACTTTTGATGATCGGAACTTGGCTAACCTGGATGAAAAAATGTTTATACGATCAAATATTAATACTTCTTCATCTTTTGATGTAGATGTTTGATTGATTTTGGGTACATTCCTAGACCGCCATGAGCAATGCTCTCTACACAACCTGACACATCGTTGTCTAGACAAATCTCCTCAGAATTGTATAGTGGCGATAAGATGATCAAAATGTCTTGGAGGCGATTATGCAATACATTCAAGACTGCAACCATTAGAAGTTCTTCATGATGAGCTTTTGGACATTGTTAATGATAATATTCTGAATATTAGTAAGGTTGTCACTAAGATTTGGCGTCAGGTTTATATGTGATACTGTAGGGTGCTTTCAAGGTTGACACTCATCTAAAGAGCGATAGTTTTCTTCTCATTAGGTCAGTCTGAGGCCTTAGTCATATCTTTTTGCTAAGCATTTTCAAGTTAATTGGATGATTAATACTTGTGGCTGATGGGCATTTAACTTGAATATTTATCGAGGGGCCTGATGCATGTGTGTTGTTTTCCTGTTGTTTGGTGTTGCTGGCGCAAATGTCCTTCAGGTGCAGATATAGAGCTGTTGTTAGCCTTCTCGAAATAAAAGAAAAAAAAAATAAAGTTCGAGGATTAGTTCCTGTTCATGTTTTTCACCAGCGGTAGTTAACAAAAAGGAAGAGATGTATAAACTATGAACAAACCTTAAAGGTAGATTTCTTTATTTTTAATTTGCGCAAATATCATTAAAGTTGCATAATTTATAAAAACATACAAATATATTGTGATTTTGATAAAATGGATAAAGAAGGTTCATATACTTTTTTTTTAAAAAAAAAAAAGATGAAAGGAAAGTCTAAACATTCTACTTCTAGCCCCTAATATCTCCAAGTTACAACTAGTCAAACATTATTTAAATTTAAATCGTCAGAGTATTATGATTTGGTCATAAATAGTGTAAAGACTGTTTTGACAAACTATCGTATTGTATGTTTTTGAAATTTAATGTTAATTGATGCTTAACTAATTATTTATGAGGGAGTATCAAATATGTAAGATTGAATTATGTCGAGAAAAGAAATATTAGAAGGTTCCAAAAGAAGAAAAAAGAGACCGTAATAATATCTTTCAGTGCTGTATTCATTCATCTTTAACTCTCAAATCTTGTGATGTAATATTATGAAAAGTGATCGATATATGCATCTTAATTTAATTGTCAAGATGTGATGGCATAATAAGGTCTTTCTAAAAAAGTTTTCCACAGATAATACTCCTTTCATGAAAAATCTTATTCCGACTTTTTGTTAGATCTTTTAATAACACAGTCGAAACAACAATGAATCTTCACAGCAAGATGAAACGGCAAAAATTTTGAGAACTTAAAAAAAAACAGTCACATTTAGACGAACTGTTTGTCTTTGCAATATGTGTGAAAGAGAGGTCTAGGATCAATAGTGGTTAGATAAATTGCAAAATTATCTTTTAGGTGTGAAGCGAAGGTTTGAGATTAATAATTGCTACACAAATTGCAACATTCTATTTTCGGCTAGCATCCGTTTACAAGCTCACTTAGACAACTAAAAAATATAGAACAAGACGATGTTCTCGAACATTAAAAAAAATATTGTTATAGTTAACTTTTAACGTATTGAGTTGTCAAGGGTTTTTTTTTTTTATTTTTTTTAGAGAAATGGATCGTATTTCATTAATGAACAACATCATGTGTACATCATGTAGAACAACTTCGAAAGAACTATACTATAAGTTCATATCGCATGCTATTGCTGCTACTTGCTGTTTGGTTTTTCAAAATACATCGTTACATATTTGTCAACACGGGAGGTAGTGGATGACAGTATTATGCTGTACCTGGTTACGCCGGTACCATATAGTAGTAAAGGTTTTTTTTTGGCGAGAAAGGAGTATATAACATTTTATTGATTTAAAAATTTGCATAATGAGAGATTCCAATTTTGCATTAATGACATCGATAGATTTTCTTCTTCTAAAGACGAATCAAATTTGTAACTTGTAAGTAGCTTCCTGGTGGAGTGGGCCCAGTTAAAACTCAAAGGACATCCTCCATCTACACCGTCAATTCCAACACACATAATGCTAATCAACGATCTTAAATGCATCAGATGACACAGCAACAGAAGGAAAAAGGACTCGTTGAAATTTACATCCGTAGCCTCGAAGCATTATCAGTCATCACCTTCTGATTTTGACGAATACTTACAAATAAATAATCCCTTTTCCAAATCTCCCGAATAATCCCTTTTCCATTAATGCACAGAAGTTTTTCTGATGGTTGTTTATAAAAGATCCAAATTTCCCGAATAATCCCTTTTCCAAATCTCCCGTTCGTTGCAAAGAGGTTGCGCTATTTGGCAAGCAAAACCTCTACTATTTTTCCTTCTATGCATTTTCTCTCTTGATCCCTCCGTTGTATACTCCATTATTCTCGATCGCACTCGGATATTTAGGGTTTACATATACCAGTTGTTTGTTCTTCGTTTGATTTGCCGACAGTCAAGATGGTAAGTTTTTTAATCTTAGATCTTGTTGAAATTGATAAATTCATTGATCAATTTACGTGATGGAATTGGATTTGATAGGATGTGTTGCTGTCACATTTTACTAATTTGGATCTTGTTTTTCTTGTTTGTTATAATGGTGATGCTTCAGCCGCTCAGACTGGAAATCAAGGTATGGCGAATTCTACCTTCTTCTATTTGTGAATTGGGAGCAACGGAGTTGTGCCAATATTTTCCTGAACTTTTTGAGTTTTTCAACTGGAGTGATGTCTTGATTTGCTGATATTTGAATTTCTTGGATCAGAGAAAGCTTGCGCAGAGATCAGAAAGGGTAAAATCTGCGGATCTACATCCTACTGAGCCATGGTAATTGTAGAGCATTAGAATGCGTTAAGTTAAATGCCCCCCCTCCCTCCCAAGTGAGGAGATATCAATTGATATGCATCGACTTGGATAATCACAAGCCCTTACAGGCTGATGTGCCCATTACTTGGTTTTAGTTTCTGTTTAGCACTTCTCACTGATTCTTGTTTCATCTTGCCTCTCTTTGACAGGATACTCGCAAGTTTGTACTCGGGGACTGTTGGCATCTGGAATTACCAAACTCAGGTACGCAAACTCTGCTTTGTGAATTGGGTGGCATCTTTTGAAGCCTGGTTATCATTATTATATGTGTTTTATGGTATTTAATATTTCGTCTGCGCAAATTGGCGACAACTCATATGCAAGCGAGGAGATCATATTTCCTTTTTTTGGTTGGGGTCTGGTGTTGGGAAGATAATGTGATCAATAATTATAATATTCGGATCTATCCTCTGGTGGAAGAGGCAAAAGTTTAACTTCTTTATCTTGCTTTATGTGTCTTCTTGGGATGAAATTTTGCAAGAGTTTTGGTTTTTTCTATGTATCATAGTCCCATCACATCGCCATTCATGTTGAGAAGTTGATAAATGTTCGATCTTATAGATTTAAGGAAATAGCAACTTGTCCTTTCTGGAGAGACTGAATGAAGCATGAGCTAATCTGTAGCAAGTTAGAACTCTTTTACCTTGGGATGGAGGGTTGTACAGGAGCTAAGCATGAAACCCACTGAATGAAACATCCTTGTTGACCAAGTCATGTAT
The DNA here is from genome assembly GCA_036186865.1 of Eustoma russellianum. Classification (NCBI taxonomy): domain Eukaryota; kingdom Viridiplantae; phylum Streptophyta; class Magnoliopsida; order Gentianales; family Gentianaceae; genus Eustoma; species Eustoma russellianum. The sequence goes on from AP025043.1 coordinate 1,328,787, forward strand.
CCTATGTTTGTCTAACTGTAATATCTTGGCATAAGTTTATTGTCATTCGTGCACATGGTCTCTGGCCATGCAAAATGGCGATTGCAGTGTTATGAATTGGGAAACATTGAACAAAGTTGAAATCTTTTAGTCTTTTCAACTTGAATATATCTATGCGGTGGGGAGAGTCTAATAATTGCTGTATATATTCTATCTTACTAAATTAAATTATAGTTCAAAGCAACTGCATGATCCTTTCAAGTAAATCCCGGTAATCAGTATTAGTGGTGATATATATTGATTTCCATCGGTAAGTTTGGTATGGTTTTTGAAGGCTTTTTTATTTATGTTTTCTTGTTGAAACTGTGGTTGTTCAAATCACAAAAATAATTAATGTTTACTTTTGAACTCTAGTAAACAGTCATCAGGTATTTCATGTGCTGGCTGCTATCAATAATGTTTCTTTGGATCACAGTGAAGCTCTTGTTATGCATAAGTTTACATACACACACAGATATATAATTTTACTTTTGCAGAATTCAAGATATATGTATCCTTCATCTTCTGCCTTAGGCTTGAAGTTGAGGTCTCCTTGTTTTATTTTCAATGAGAAATTCATGTTTAACCTCGGCAATTTGGTATGGATATTGTAACTTGAAAACCTGATTCTCCTCTGAAGGGCCAGGTTTTGGCAAGTTGTAAAGAATACAGTGCTTACAACAATATATGAGTTATGGTAAAAATAAAAAATAAAAAATAGATGAATTGTGGTTTCAGATGTCTGGAGTTTTCATTTGCCTATTGCTTCTGTGTGATTCAGTCATGCCCACATCTCGGATTAAATACATTGTGTGGCTTATGTTTATTTCTGTTGTTCAACCAATGCATTGTCAGGCTATCTATGTTATAGAGATTCATGATCAAAGCTGTACTGGATGATATCCCAGTTTGAGTTGTATGTGATGTATTCGTCGGGTGGGTATAATTGGATGAGCTGGCAAATTTTTTTGTTTTTTTACTTTAGGCTAAATATCGGTTTTCTTTGATCTCGTTGAGATTGTGCATCAGTGACGAATTGATGTTTAGTTTTGGTTGAAAGAGATTCACCTGGTCGTTGTGCATTCTTGGTAATGAGAAGTACAGTGCAGATTTCTGAGGCTAGTCATGCTTCAAGTTGCACAACCCAAAATTTTTTTTCGTTCTTTTAGATGTTTTATCCCCTTTATTTTGGAGGTCTTGACCAGTGAATAATAATTATGGATTGTTAATGTTGCAGACGATGGTGAAGTCATTTGAGGTTACTGAACTTCCAGGTGCTGGACTAGTTAGTTTCTTGTGTATTTCATTTTAGCATTGTGCTTCTATGTCTGATTTCTTCTCTTATTATGGAAAAAATTTCAGTTAGATCGGCCAAGTTTATAGCTCGCAAACAGTGGGTGGTTGCTGGTGCTGATGACATGTTCATTCGTGTCTACAATTACAACACAATGGACAAGGTCAAAGTATTTGAGGCCCATACAGATTACATTAGGTGCGTTGCGGTCCATCCCACGCTTCCATATGTGCTGTCATCATCTGATGACATGCTTATAAAGCTTTGGGACTGGGATAAAGGTTGGGTGTGCACTCAAATTTTTGAGGGTCATTCCCATTACGTGATGCAAGTCACATTTAATCCAAAGGATACAAACACTTTCGCAAGTGCTTCTCTGGATCGAACAATAAAGGTATGCAATGTGATTTTCCTTATCTAGAGCCCTCAAAAGACTATGTTTTCTCCTAAACCATGATTCAACATTAAACTAATTATATTTCCCTTTGTAGATATGGAATCTTGGCTCCCCTGATCCAAACTTCACTTTGGATGCTCATTTGAAAGGAGTAAATTGTGTTGACTATTTTACTGGTGGTGATAAGCCTTATCTAATTACTGGTTCAGATGATCACACTGCCAAGGTTTGCGTACTTATTGGATGTCAGCTATTAATGCAATATCCTTATCAAAATATTTAAATTTGTTGATACTCTCTGACAGGTTTGGGACTATCAAACCAAAAGTTGTGTGCAAACACTTGAAGGTCATACACATAATGTTTCAGCTGTGTGTTTTCACCCTGAACTTCCAATTATTATTACTGGTTCGGAGGATGGTACTGTTCGCATATGGCATGCCACCACTTACAGGTAATTTGCATGGTTCACAAACGCATGTACTATATATACTAGCACCTAGATGACAAATATTTTTTTTTGTTTCTGTTTATGATATGACAAGAATGTTGTTTTGATGGTTAGCAAAGGTTATTTTCATTTACATACTGTTATGTAAGAAGTAAGATGTAATATAGATGTTGGGATTTCCTATTTAAGGGGAAATTTACTTTTATTTGATCATCAAGGAGAGAAAATACAAGAATAGGCTATGTATTACTAAAATTATAACATCTGCCACCGCTACGAAACTGCTAGAAGTATTCTGATCCCAGTTACAGCATCAATGGCACTTGATCTACTCCCAGTAGTAATAAGCACTCAAGCCAACCTCAAAAACTCAGCAATTGGTTGATTAACTATCTTGCTTGTATTTTCAGATATTAGCCCCTCTGATTCTTACTAAGTACAATATATCAGTGTTACAAAAGCTCCAACCTTGTACCCCTTGAACTGGAGCGTTAAGCATGCATGTTAGAATCTCTTCCTACCTGCAAGGCTCTGGTATTATTTATAAAATGAAAAATGTTTAGACCACAGATATCTGTGTTGGCAATGAAGAAAGTTGATCACTTTATTTTGCTCACCTTTTGTATAAGACACAGGTATATACTTGTTATGGAAAGTTTGGTGTATCCCCAAACTAGCATTGTGTAAACTAAAGTGCAGTTATTTATCATGGAGTGATACATTAAGATAGATTTAAATAACATCATGTGGGTGTCTCAGCGTTGGGCGTGCAAATTGGACACTAGGTACTTGATTATCTTTTGTCTAGGGTCATATTACTTGGTTTCGTTCTCATTTAAGATTTATGGTTAACCTTTTGTGCACAGCAAATATGCAACCATGTTGAATTTGATTATGATCATATCTCTATTTTCTGTAGATACTTTTGTTTCATCAACTATCATCACTGATGAGACATATAATTGTTTGGCTTGATGTTCTCTGCAAATTTGACCCTTTTGTATCTTTGAAGTTTATTGGTTAACAACTAAACTGTTTATTGATATCTTCGTTGTTAGATACTAGCTTTGTGTAGTTTACTCTAGTTTTTCCATAAACATAATTCTCAATCATTTTTTAGCCGAAGGAAAACTGAAAAAAGCGAGCAAATGTATGTTGGAACTACTGTGCAGTAGGAGAAGCTAACAGCATATGCCTGAGCCAATGTAGATCAAAGGGTTATATTTTCCTGATTTGCGTAGAGCTGACTCCACCAATGCATGTTACTTATCTTTTAGAAGACTTCTACTTTGACACCTTTTCTATGTAGGGATGTCAGTTCAGAGTAGCATATCTTCTGATGAAACGTGTTACAAGTGACATATTGTTGTTAGCATCTCCTATATATTTTGTTGTTAACATATTGTAGAATTACCTTTCCAGCTTTCTCTGGCAGTATGTGCCTTTTGTGCTAGAAATAGACTTGTATTTGAAACAATGACCAGTTTGTCTGAATGACTTCGTAATTCTTGCAGACCTGAAAATACATTGAACTATGGCCTTGAGAGAGTGTGGACAGTTGGCTGTATGAAAGGTTCACGAAGGTAATTTGCCTGCTGAATGTTCTGTACTTGATGCATCTGTAGTTCTTTTTTCCCTTGTATAATTCTTAAGTTTGCTTTGGGAAACTCCCGGAATTTGAATGTTTTGTAAATCGTCTTGCTTACTATTTTGCATTGCCGATGCTAAGAGGCTTAACATTTCAATCACAGACCATATTTACCTCGCAAGTTGCAAAGAATAGTATATTCTTTTCTGTGATGTATGGATTATTCTTGGGTGGAATTTTCTCAAATCTGGTTTAAGAGTAAATTGACTTGGAGTCGAGATTTTTTTCATGGTGTATTTTTTGTTTGGTAAACTTTTTCTGAGTTAATGCTTGTTTTTTCGGCACAGGGTTGTGATTGGTTATGATGAAGGCACAATAATGATCAAATTAGGACGAGAAGTGCCGGTTGCCAGTATGGATAACAGTGGAAAAGTTATATGGGCTAAGCACAATGAAATTCAGACTGTGAACATTAGAAGTGTAGGTGTCGATTACGAGGTATGGAATTGATTTTTTTTTTTTGCATGGAGTTTTGCATATTGGAGAACTTTCATTGTTTTTTTAGGGTATTTGAAATTGATATCACTTTCAGGTTACTGATGGTGAAAGGTTACCTCTAGCTGTCAGAGAATTGGGAACTTGTGACCTTTATCCACAAGTGAGTTTGCCGCTCTTTTTACTTGTCCCGTTGATCTTATGGATAGCTAAGTTTTTTTTTTCCCGCTTTACAAGAAAATAATTGGTGACTATGGATTTCTGATTGTGCTTTTACTGTGTCAAATACGTAAGAAATGTATCAAATTTGCGACTCTTCTTGATTGATGGATGGTTGGAAATTTTGAAGTTTCAAGTATTGATGCAGATCTTTGTCTCCTCTTTATCCGTTTTTGTGTTTCTTGTCTAGTTAATTTATTTTTATTGTTGTTGTAAGCCATAGTTGTTACTTTCTAAAGTTTCATGGCAGCCTATGCAACTCTCTTGTTCTTTGACTTTTCCCTCTTGCATTTTACTTTCCATCTGTGTTGCAGAGCTTGAAGCATAATCCAAATGGACGGTTTGTTGTTGTTTGTGGTGATGGTGAGTATATCATTTATACAGCTTTGGCTTGGAGAAATAGATCTTTTGGCTCTGCTTTGGAATTTGTATGGTCCTCCGATGGTGAATATGCTGTTAGAGAAAGCACCACAAAGATTAAGATTTTTAGTAAAAATTTTCAGGTACGTTTGCCGCCCTTCTAGGCACTGCTATTATTCTTTTTATCTAATTCAATCTGGTTCTGGCACTCTGGAAGGCTGGTAGCAATTGATAAGTGGTTTTGTTGGACAAAGCACTTGCAAACAATGAATGTTAATGTTATGATTCAGCGTCTCTAACGTATGCTGCGTTTTAAGTATTCCAAATGTGATGATTCAGCTTCTTTTTAATGTATACTGTCGGACAATTTTTTGTTTTACTGTTTAATTTGCTTTTATTGTTATGTACTTGTGCAATTAGTATTTTCTGTTTTATCCTAAATTTAGATGTAAGCTGTAATGGTCCTTGTTTCATTTTGTAATCAAGGGAATTGTTTATTACTATCAATTTTTGGATTTTGATTTATGATTGAAACCTCTGCCAGGAGAAAAAAACCATCCGACCCCAATTTTCTGCTGAGCGTTTATTTGGAGGAACACTGTTAGCGATGTGCTCGAACGATTTCATTTGTTTCTATGATTGGGCCGACTGCAGGTTGATTCGGCGTGTTGATGTAACCGTCAAGGTAAAGGACAATTTTCTTGTGCCTTATTTATTTTTTCATCCATGTAATTAATAATGTTACATTTGCTTAATGATAGTGGCAATTGATTGACTTGCTCATCTCCATCCTTAAGACGAATGAAGTGATTGATTAATCTACTATCATCTTCTCCCTTTTGGCCTTTTCCAGAATCTTTATTGGGCTGACAGTGGGGATTTAGTGGCCATTGCTAGTGATTCGTCATTCTACATCCTTAAATATAACGTAAGGTTCATCTCAGAATCCGTTTTCTGAAGTTTATGTCACTTGTTGGATATTTGTTTAGTTTTCACTCAATGTTGCAGCGGGATATTGTGTCTTCACATTTTGATAGTGGAAAATCTGCTGACGAACAAGGTGTAGATGATGCTTTTGAGCTTTTATATGAAATAAATGAACGAGTGAGGACTGGAATCTGGGTTGGTGACTGCTTTATATATAATAACTCCTCTTGGAGGCTTAATTACTGTGTTGGTGGTGAGGTATGTTGTAACGCTTTTTCGGGCTGTGTGTTGTCCTTTATCAGCCCCTGTATTTCAATTATCAGTGTTATGATCTTCCATATCTTTTACTTTGTTTTGTAGGTGACGACAATGTATCATTTAGATCGGCCCATGTACCTGCTTGGTTACTTAGCTAATCAAAGCAGGGTTTATTTGATAGACAAAGAATTCAAGTTAGTAGCGTTTGACATATTTAACACGATTTGGTTTCGTTCCAGGCCTTTTTGGTGCCCCCTTCCCCTCTCTCTCTTATGACCAGCTTTTCCTTTGCCAGTGTTATAGGATACACATTACTCCTAAGCTTGATCGAGTACAAAACGCTTGTTATGCGTGGTGATATTGAGAGCGCCAACGAGGTTCTACCCTCAGTACCAAAGGAACACCATAATAGGTAAAACTTTTGATTTTCTTTCTCTTCCATTCTTAAGGGAATAAGAAACTTTTGTTTAATGCATAGCTGTTTCGTATGTTGCTCCATTTGAGATGAAAATTTTATTATTGGACTTCTGGGTTGATGTCAAATTGATATGGTTTTCTAGTGTTGCCCGTTTCCTCGAATCGAGGGGAATGATAGAGGAAGCACTAGAGGTGGCAACAGACCCCGATTACAGATTTGAGCTAGCCATGCAACTTGGAAAGCTAGAGATTGCTAAGGTAAATGAGAGTAAGCAATGCTTCTAAAGCCCTTTCTCTTGAGTGTTTTTTTTTAAAATTTGGCCCGGGGGAGGGGTAATCTTCTATCTTTTACTCTTCCACACTAAATTGTTATCTTATCCTGTAGGAAATTGCTTCAATTGCACAAAGTGAGTCCAAGTGGAAGCAGTTGGGAGAGTTAGCCATGTCTGCCGGGATGGTACTAGTTTTTTTGCATGAAAATTATTTGAGAAGTCTGTTGTCTTGTCTGACATTGCATTGCTAGTTGTTTGTTTCTTCCTTCAGTGGTTTCAATAACATATGCCCATGTCATATTTACAGTTAGAGATGGCAGAGGAATGCTTAAAACAGGCAAATGATTTAAGCGGCTTGTTACTACTATATTCATCATTGGGTGATGCAGAAGGTATATCTGAGCTTGCATCTCGCGCAAAGGAGCACGGAAAGAACAACGTTGCGTTTCTTTGTCTCTTCATGTTGGGGAAATTGGAAGACTGTCTTCAATTGTTGATCGATAGGTACTTTTATTATCAAGCCTTTCTGTCTTGGTTTTGTTTGATGATATTCTGAATAGAGTTTCTGCAGTAACCGGATACCTGAGGCTGCACTGATGGCTCGATCCTATCTCCCAAGTAAAGTGTCAGAAGTTGTGGCTATATGGAGAAGGGACCTCAACAAGGTACAAATGATTCCTGTGCAGGCTTAAGTCTCTGAATTTTTTTTAAAATAAAAAAGTCTGATTTTGAATTTCTATCATTTAAGTCATGCCAAATAGGTAAATATGAAAAAAGATATTTGCTCTAACCTGGCTGATGCATAATTTTGTTCAACAGTTTGGTGTCTTCGAGTAGGCAATTTCTGTTACTTATGAGCTTATCTGTGCAGTAGCTTTAGTTGTCTTTGAATATAAGTGTTCTTGAATCATTTCACACTCCTAGCTCTGTGTTTGAAAAAATAAATTAGGAAAATTAACTAATTAACAACTTGATTTGGACTAAAATAAATAAATTTAGAAAATAGCAACTTGAGAAGCTGGTTATTTGCTGTATTTTGTTTTATATGTTAGAAGCTGCCATTTTACTTCTTCCGAGGCCATCTTCTCCAGTTTTCTGATCTTTTTCCTGCAGTAATAGTGTTAACATTGAAATAAAGGCGTCACATTTTTGCATCCCTTTTTGCATTTTTTTGGTAGATTTTTAGTTGTTTCTTGTTTGCACAACTCAGAGAGTGGATTTCGCTGCAGGTAAATCAAAGGGCTGCAGATTCCCTAGCTGATCCAGAAGAATATCCAAATTTATTTGAGGACTGGCAAGTTGCGCTTGCACTTGAGAACAAATTTGCACCTGCGAGGTTGATATCTTCCTTTTTCTTCCCTTTTTCATTGTTGATTTTGTATAGGATGATTTCTGCTTGATCACACTGCAGTGGCATTTCTGATTAAACCTCCCCCCCCCCCCCCCCCCCAAAAAAAAAAAAACAAAAAAAACCACAAAACGGAAAAAGGGAGAAAGCATCGTTTCATAGAAATGAAAAAATGCAGAAAGCATTAGAAGAGGTGGGGGTGGGAATTTATATAAAATTATAGATTTTATCTTTCACTATAGCAGGCTTTGTGAGCTTCATTGTTGATGTTGTATATCTTCCTTTTTCTTCCCTTTTCATTGTTGATGTTGTATAGGATGGTTTCTGCTTGTTCACACTGCAGTGGTGTTTTCTGATCAACCTCCCCACCCCCCCCCCCCAAACCGAAAAAAACCACAAAAAGGAAAAAAAGGAAAAAAAGTCCTTTCATAGAAATGAAAAAAATGCAGAAAGCAATAGAAGGGGTGGGGGTGGGAATTTATATAAAATTATAGATTTTATCTTTCACTATAGCAGGCTCTGTGAGCTGTTGTAGCCTGACTGTGCATTGATATTCTATAATAGCATGGACAAGTTTTTGCAGATGTTAGTGTGTTAGTGTTTTGGAACTAAACGAAGTCGATCTTTTCATTGTAGTCATGAATCAGGATTTTTTAACCTTACTCAGTGACCTTTCAGGGGTACCTATCCTCCGGCTGCTGAATATTTGAGTTATGCCCATCGATCTACCAGCAGTCTTGTGGAGGATTTCAGAAATATGCAAATGGACAGGGAACATTCACTTGAGAATGGAGCCTTAGATAACGAGGTGGTTTGCATTATAGTTTGGATTCTTGTATTTCTCTGTTTTTCACCTCTTTGTCAAGTGGATTTCTAAAATGGGATTTGGAACTGTTTAGTTTCTTGCAAAAAAGTTGTGGGTGTTGAGTGAGCATATTGCATGCAACTTGGACTCGGTTCCAATTTTTACTTGACAAGGTCAGCCTCAAGCTCAATATCAAGATCAAGCTCCAATTTGCTCTCAACTCTGTGTAAACACAGACGAAGCTAAAATGCTATGGAGATGCTTTTTTTTTTCCCTTCCTTTTGGGAATCAGCTATGAAGATGCATAATCCCAATATTGGCATCAATTTCTAACTTCAAAAAATTCACAAATTATGTGTGGTTTTGAGAATGTACTGCATATTGTTTGCTGGATTTTGTGATTGAATGAGGTAATGGATGCTGGTTTGATTAGTTAACTCTGCACTTGCTATAGTGGGGCCTGCATGACTAACTATAAGTAGAAGGCTTTTTAGTTACATAGGGAAGACCGTAACTTGAAGATATGCATGGTTGATGATTGAAGTGTTAGACTAGATCTTCTTGTAGGTGGCATTATGTTTTCTGCATCAAAGAAACAGTATCCTTTAAGCGAGTTGTAGTCTTGGCAAAGGGAAACGTGTGGCACTATGATTTTAGGTATCGTTGTTTAGGTCTGTTCGCATTGCATTCCTAGGTTTTTATGCTTGCTGCTTCTTTGTTATTAAATAATTAAAATCTTTGTATGCCGCTACAATTTTAGGTACGGTTGTTTAGGCTTGTTGCCACTGCACCCTTAGGTCTTTGCACTTGCTGCTTTCTTTATTATTGAATACTTATTATATTTCCACTTATGTTTGTGCTAGTCTGGCGAAAATTATCTTGAGAAGAAAATCATGAGATGCTTAACTATTTCTCATAATAGAATGCGAATGGTCCACCGCGCAGTGGTTTATCTGTCATCTGTTTTGGTTTTTGGTATTTAACTTTTACATTGGTCATCAGGATGTTGAGCAGAGTGGTGATGAATTGCCGGAGGGTCAAAACAACAACCCGGAGGAGAGGCTGGATGAAGGGCTAGAAGAAGCTGTTGTGGTGGACACAGACTCTACAGATGGTGGCGTGCTTGTCAATGGCAACGAGGCTGACAAAGAGTGGGGTACGAATCATGAAGGAAAACCGTCAGCCTAACGCAATTTGGCTTGGCCGGGGTGAAATACTAGTTTCGTTGATGGTGATTCATTTATATCTTTCAGTTGCATGGTGGTGTCATTTTTTCATGTTCTTAGACGCCCATCCCAAGCCCTATCTAAAGAAGTGGACACTGTATCTCTGTTCTCACTTCCTTTTGTTAGTTATTCGGTTTGATATGGTACCTTTGGTAGTTTTGTCAGTGTGTTAGTTTTGTCCTTTATGCTTTCTGTTTGTCAGCAGGCTGTTTTATATGTGTATATATGTGTGTGTGTATTTAATTAAAAAAAGATTTTAATGGTTAAAAGATTAGTGAACCACTTGCTGTTATATATTCATATGTATATATATCTTGTCCATTAGATTTCTATGTGGCGATGATCAGTTGGGAAGACTTGTGCTTTTCTGAGGAACTTCTTGTAGTGGTGTTTTTGCTGCCGTTTGCACAAGTAGCATGATTTTTGTTTTGTATAGTTCCTTTGTTTTAGTTTAGTGGTTCATCAGTTTTTCATAGCCGACCTCACATAGTGGAAAAAAAGCTCGAGTATTATATCAATTTTACATCATTTTTCCACTTCTCAAAGGGACTAACTTTGTATGCGGATTATGTTTATATAAGCTTAAATGCTAGTTGATCGATTTTACATCATTTTTCCACTTCTCAAAGGAACTATCTCTCTCTATTGTAGCAACTTTGTATGCGGATTATGTTTATCAATTATATAATTTTTGCAGATAATGGTTAATATTCTAGTCAAAATTTTGTTTTATGGCAATCAACGGCGAATGATGATTATAACTCCTCTCTTTTGCGTTTTTCTGTGGACAGTGCTTACACCACGTCATTAGGACCAAAGAAGGCGCTTGGTTCCTTCTATTGTCAACTTCCTGAGGTGAAAATTTGTCTCCTGTTCTACCTGTATCTGTATTTGACTCTGTACCAGAACATTTTTACTCTACATTTCATGCTTCTCTACGTTATCTCCCTTTTTCTATTATGGTCATGGTTTGTGAATGTTTCCATTTCCAATGGAATCAAGGACACATTTTCCTGGACTATAAAATAAAATGACTGACTAAATTGGTTGCGCTTCTTATTTGTGAATTAACAGTTGATCGGCACAGCTTGACGTAATTTTCATTATGGATCATCGGAAAACAACCTCTGTGTTTCTAACACATGAGTATGGTTGCGTTCATCCGACCCCTATACCTCGTCATAGACGGGAGCCTCTAAGGCAATGGGATAATGTTGTTGTGTTGTGTGTGTCATGGTATGTGAAGATATCGGTTCAATCTTGACCGAGAACTGTAGCATCGCCTTTTTCTTTGCAGGTTTCAGAGGTTATAAGCATAAAGAAGATTTATGAGGAACCAGGTGTCTCTTGGGCTGGTGATGTGATTTTGAAGGACGAGTAATTTTGTACGGTCTTATACAGTAGACGTTGTTGATTTCACTTTAGTTTAATTTCTTATAGATCTTTAAAGTCGAGAAAGGCCTGCCTGTCTTTTTGATGATAGATTATTTGTACACTTGTTGGAGAATTGTTACCTCTACCATGTTTTCGGATTGGTTTTGTTGTAAAAGCTTTATACTTTCTAAATTATACCGAGCAGGACATTATTGGATTCTTTTTTCTATTAAATTCAACGATGTTGACACAAATGTGGAACTCTGATTGTCGAAGTGAGTATTATTCTGCTCCTTAAATTGTCCTACTTTTCCTCTTATTAATGTTACTCCTTGTTCACAAATGACAGTACAAGGATAAAATGCCCAAATGAAAACAGTTAACACAAATAAATAAATAAACATAAACCATGAAAAAAAGTACATATAGAGGACAGGTTTATTAGAAACAACCTTTTTGTTTTTTGGATAAAGGTGTCGTTCACTCTTTTCAGACCCTAACGACAGTTTTTGATGCCGTTAGGATATACTGGATATGATTGATTAATTGATGTCATTGGATATATTGATTGAAACCAAGTAAAAGGAAATGAAAAAGAATGGTAGACTGTATCAGTCGAAGTTGTAGCTTGTTGTGCCTTAACTATATATAAGATAAGATAAAAAAGCATAGCCAACAGAAGTTGATATTCTGAAAAGTATGAATAAGGATCTACTACGAACTAATGGCACAAAGTGCATAATTTGAGTTTATTCAGCGACGAAATCTTCAGTGAAACATGCAAAATAGCCAGTAACAACATTATTTTCCAAAATAATGAATATAATTACAGTATTTTTTGATATATCGATCTCCAAGTCAACTGAGATGTAATATCTATTTTTCAATATTCAACTCCCAAGATCCGAAAAAAGGGTTAAATTTTGAACTTATCACATTAGTCATGTCAAATCAAATTAAAATGATCTTAATTTGTATTTTTGAAAATTATGATGTTAACTGGCCACATAACACATTTTTTATACATAAACAAATTATTGATTTATAAATTTGTTTATAATTTATCTTTGTTTTCTGCTTTTCAAGTCCAAATAAGTGAGTTTACGTGAATAATAACTCTTACTTATATAAGTCATATCTAACTAACGAGACCTATCAGAAGTCATTAAATAGATGATCCAAAACTAAGAGGTCTTGGCCTTTAAACATTTGAAAGTGCATAGTTTAAAAAAAAGTTAAGATAGTTGTTTATTTTATATATTGTAATTGTTGGTTTAGTTTATTTTATGCATTATATTGATTTATTTTCCACTAACTTGCTAGCATGTATTATAAAGATGTACTATATATATCAAAGCGCATGCAAACACATATACACACACATAAGATTGTATTTAATTCGACTTTACATATTTTCATGTAATTAGATCGATATAGTATAGATTGTTGTTGTACCCACAAAAATCAGTTGGGCACATAATCATGTTATGTCTATTGGGTTGGGACAATTTTCAGAATGGCCCTTCCATCTCTTTTTTTCTTTAAAATTAGGGCCTAGGGTTTGCATTTAGGATGGAGGTCTAGCAGCACCCAAGGTAGAGGAAGCGAACTACCGGTCGAAGTTTCTTTTCAGGTTAGAATCTACTCCGATCGTTCTTTCCTCTTACTGCTTCAATTTCATTTCTTAGCCAATCTTGATTGTTATTTCTCTTTCTAAATGATATTTGCTTAGGCAAGATGCTAGAAGTTACTTGATTTCTATTTCCATCAGTGTCTGATTGTTTCCAATTCTCTACTGTTTGACATTTCTAATATATTAATCGAGCGGGAAACTTGTTCATCCTAGAGGCAGAAGGAAGTATTCCGAAATATTTGTGTTATGGTTGCCCATTTATCAGCTGTTGCTTTTGTACTCAGTGATTTTGCTTTCAAGGCTGATTTCGTATTGTTATTAAATTGACTGGAATTTAGTGTATTGGGTAAAAGTTTATTCGTTTTAATTATTAATCGTTGTTTGATTGATTTTATTGATATTTGGTTAGTTGGTGATTCTTCACTATGAAGTCGATTGACTAAAAGTTGAGGATTGTCTTTATGTTTCCTTTCGATGTTCTTCACGTTGTTGTATGAATAATAAAGGAAATGAAATAATAGGGAATGTTGTGAGATCTTTTGACTTGTCTTTATTCTTCTCGTTGTATCTTTTGGAAGTAATAATTTGCAGAGATATGACATGAGTTCTTCTTTATCATTCTAAAGAATGCTTTATGACATGCTTTCTCTGTTGTTCTGCGCTACCTTACTAGTGATTTTTGCATTGAATTTTACATGAACACCTTGATTCTGTATGCTTCTCTTATGCTTTTCCCCTTGTTGCGTCAAATTGGTTTAAATAGATCTCGCTTTTGTAAAATTGTTAAGTAGATAAGTTAAATTTAAAGACAATCTTACAATGCGTATTTGTCATTCATGTGGTGCTAAACTGAGTGGAATCATTTTGACAGATTTGTTCTTTAAGTGATCACAATTAGTGCGTTAGAGTGAGAGCAAAGTTTTTCAACATCATTAGTTTGTTATTCAGTTTCAGAATGCTGAGCATCTGCTAGACTAAGATTATAAAGAATGTGAATGCTAGGTAGTATTCATTTTTTTACCTGTGGTGTTTATTTTGAGACTGCTACTTGTTGTGTTCTATGTGAAGGAAGATATCATTAGAGTAACATGCTTCATTTTTGGCTGATTGAAAACCATTTGCCTTGTTCCATTTTCCTCATTTATGTGTTGTTTCTTGCAGCTTTTGCTTGGGGAAGTTTCAGTGTTTTCAAGCTTGTTTGTCCTTTTTCCTGATGGAGGATGCAGAAAATGTCCTCCACCCGTCCAAAAAGAGGGCTGCTGGACGAGAAATTTCTCGAGATAACCCTGGTGATGATGATGAGGAGACATCTGAGCAAGAGATTGGAACCTTCCAGAGGGCAAGCGAAGAGGTGCTTGCAAGTAGAAGAATTGTTAAGGTTCGTCGTGGTCAAACATCATCAGCCCAATCAACCCCATCGTCTAATCCTTTTGCTGGAGTGAGGTTGATTCCTCCACCAGATCCTATTGGTCCAACTTCTGTAGTGACTGGGGAGGCTGAAATCTCCAAGATTGAATTGAAAGTAGATTCAAGTAAGGGAGCAGATGAGGAAAATAAAGGAGACAATAAGCAGTTAGAAAGTGGATGCAGTGAGGTAAAAGTATATTCAAGCGAGGGAACAGACGTGGAAAATGATGTTGTCAACAAAAAGTTAGAAAGTGGAACTGGTCAGTCTAAAGATGAAGCTAGTGCCAATGAAATAATTAGCAATGAGGAAACTAGGGCAGAGACTAAGCAGTTGGAAAGTGAAGCTGATGAACCTAAAGACGAAGCTACTGCTGACACAATAAGGCATGACGGAGAGACTGAGAAGGATGCAGAAGTTAACAAGTTTGAGAAAACTACTGAAGAAGACGTAGAACCTGAACAAATTGAGAAAGAAGTGGGAAAGAATGATGTACTCCTGACGGCTGAGAATGAGAGCAAAGAACAAGTTAGCAACCAGAATGTTGAAAAAAGTGGGGAGCCTACCATATTCAGCTCCTTTCAACAGCTCTCCAGTAGTCAAAATGCATTCACTGGTATTACTGGATCTGGATTTTCTGGTTCCAGCTTCTCTTTTGGATCAATCACAAAGGATGCATCTCCACCTTCTTCTGTTTCTGGCTCTCTTTTTGGATTGAAAAATGACCAGTCATCATTTAGTTTTGGGCTTCCTAGCAATGGTAGTTCTTTTTTAAGAACTTCGGGGCCATCTTCTGTCGCTAAGAAAGAGGGTAGTGGATTCCCTGCGATGCAGCAAGTTTCTTTAGAGACAGGGGAGGAGAATGAGAAGGCTGTTTTTGTTGCTGATGCTGCTCTGTTTGAGTTTCTTGATGGATCCTGGAAAGAGCGTGGCAAGGGTGAGCTCAAGGTCAATGTTCCTACAACAGGAACGGGAAAAGGCAGACTAGTTATGAGAACTCGTGGTAATTACCGCTTGATATTAAATGCTAGTCTTTACCCAGATATCAAGCTGACAAATATGGACAAAAAAGGTATCACCTTTGCCTGTGTGAATAGCGCTGGTGAAGGGACTGCTGGTCTTTCTACCTTTGCCTTAAAGTTCAAGGATGTCGTCATGGTTGACGAGTTCCGATCGTGTGTTTTGGAGCATAAGGGCAAAGTTCCTGCTGCTGCTCTGAAGACTCCAGAAAACTCTCCTAAGGCAGCTGATGATTGACATGCTGGTGCTGAAGTTTTCTCCATCCATCATAATCTTGCCTTCAGTAACCTTCTTTTCTTTCTTCTTCCTTTTTCTCCGAGGGTAGTTGGGGTTGGGCTGGGGCGAGGGGTGGTTAAGTGGTCATTTTGTTAGAGGATACACTGGAAGGGGGTCCTGTGTGTTAGAGGCCATCTTTTTGTTGTTTATCCCTGTGTTAGTCTGTCTGCTTTTTGTATGATTTGGGATATGCAAATGCTGAGTCCGGTTATTACCAACCTGTGTCCTGTGGAGTTTCGGTTATAACCATTGCGGATTTTTGCGTTGGAAGTGTTCATTACCTTTTCAGCCTTATGTGTCATGTGAACACAGGTTTATGATACTTTCTATTGTCTGTCCTTTATGATACATACTAGTATGTGTATAACTTTCTTCTCAAAGCTCACAGTTACACCGAATCCTCGTATGAGAATTTCTTGGAACTACAGGTGGTGTATCATGTCGTAATCATTTTAACGAAAAGATGAGGTTTATGGAACTACAGATGATCTATTATACTGTAATACATATGCCAATGTGTTAGTTTGTCTTGAGAAATAATGCAACACAGGCATTTTGTGTTACCTTCATGGATAACCTACTCTTTGTAATGGGATTTAAAGCACATGATGTGGAAGTAAGTTCCCTTAACTGAATCCTTCAATTACAGATGTAAATTGACATGCTGCGCCTAACATCATGCAAGCAAGATATGCATGTAAATGTATTGCTTAAAAAGAGGATTCCTTCAACTGTTCGTTTGAACTCAAGAAGGGGTCGATATAAGCATGCGAAGGAGGGAGTCTCTTCTCTTTTCTTTCCTACCGTCGAACTTCAAGTCCAAGGAGGGAAGACAACTCCCTTGAAAATTGAGACGACCTCATACAAAACTTTGACAGCTGATTGTAAGTGGGTTTTCTTACGTTTGAAAAACGTGGGAGCTTCAGTTACCATTCATCATGGGTTATTACAGTGAATCAGGAAAACAAAGAAAACCGCAGGGAGGTAGGGGGGGAGAGGGAGGCCAGAGAGATACAGAGCGGATTGTGTCTGCGCGCTTACACGCTTGATTACAAATAAAATCAGCAGGGTCATGCAACCAAGTAAATGTCCCCAGGGCACATTTTAGCAAAAGATGCGAGACAATAAGCTAATCTTATTCCCATATCGTTACAGGTAGGGGTCTTACTGGAAGCAAACTCTCTATCGTTTGGGATGGAGAAATTGTTTGGCTGCCGCTCAACTTTCCCAGACGCTATAATCGTATTCCCATATCATTAGAGGCGGATGTTTCACTGGAAGCAAACTTTCTATCGTTTGGGATGAAGGTATTGTCTGGCTACCGCTCAACCTTCCCAGACGCTAGCGATAGCTTTTGCTATCGTTGTGATATATTGATCATGTGTGGATGTTGTTGTAGAGATGACTTAGCAGAATGCAACTTAGCAAGCAGATACGTTAGCTTCATCTCCCTCATGACGGATGAACTGTAATTCTCCATAGAACCAAAATTTGGTCTAATAGATCTAGCATTCACTGCATAAGAAAAAATTTACAATATTTCCGCATTAAGTATGAGTAGTTACTCTAAGCCAATAAAATTTACACGATTTTTTGTAATGACCAATCATCATCATCCTTGTTGACATATAAATTAAAATTGTTTTCTTTGCTTGGTGAATCATCCAACAACTAGATCCATGGCTCTCCATATGATATAAAGATCTGTCGAGATAGAGTACTATGAGAATCTTGGAACCACAGTCTGATCACGTTCCCTTTCATCCATCACAAACAATGAGGGTCTTGAAAGAAAAGCATCAACCAGGATGACAAAAACATATCTGTCTTTTCATATGAAAAACAGAAAATAATCGATTAGAACTATTCGTTCACAAATTTCCGAATGAACGAATAAATAATGAAATACAAAGACAAACACAAAAATTGCAAAGTCAACCTAATATTGAGAGAATATCTAAGCCCCTTTATATACCCTTAGTTGCCTTTATATCCTGCCTAAACCTCGCTAACATTAATCCTCCTTCTCCATGAGCTCCTATCTGACCATGTCCTCAGAGAGGTGCAAATCTAGTCGGTCATGTCTAACACGTTCCTCTCAAGTCAGTATGGATCTGTCTTCACCTTTTTTTTCTTCTACAATGAGACTTTCAACTGCTCTAACGGATGTCGTTGTCTGTCTTTGCTTGACATGCCCAAATCATCTCAGTTTTCCATCTTTTATCTTATCTGCTATACCATCCACCCCCTAGTCTTTTCCTAAATACCTAATTTTTGAGCCTATCTAGCCTTGTATATCTACACATCCACCTCAGCATCCTCATTTCTGCCACTTCCATCTGCTGAAAGTGGCAAAGATGAGGATGCTGAAGTGGATATGTGAGCATACAAGATGCGGTGATCTCTTACAAATTAAACTCTTCAAAAACCTTCTTCAGAAAAAATACATTATAAATAGCACATAATTAGTGTGCCCTTATATTGGGCTTCACACAAGTACACACCCAAATTGTATGTTATTTATAGACTATTTTTGTTTAAGTACAAGTTTTGAGAGTTTAATTTTGAAGATGGTCTCATCCCCCTTCGAAGAATCTCATACAAAGTTCAATAAAGTTTAATTTTCTTTAATAAATAGAGTTCAATAAAGTTTAATTTTCTTGAATAAATAGACTTAGTGGCTTAGTAGTAGCCCTTCAAGGAGAAATATCATTAGCATCCTTGTCTATTTTTGATTTTACGATCTTCATACCACTGCTTGTACCTGAATTGTATTACAAGATTAATTATAAGAGGACAATAAAATCTCAAATTCTAATAGGAGTAAAATAATAAAAAAGACGTTAACGTGCACTAGTCTCTCGCGTTTACGTAGAGTCTGGAGAGAAACCGGATCGCTTTACGATCTGATGTATGCAGTATAAAATTATATTTTGTGCAATCAGCTGTTTTTGCCGCTCTAATACGTGATCCTAAAATCACAAAACAACCACCTTAAAAAACTTGGAAATTTTGATATCACATTCTATACGATATTTCTCCCTCTTGAACACTCACACATGTCGCAACCTCAAAAGTCAGAATTATTGCTCCGCTCATCCCAAAATTAATTCCACTACCGACACTTTTCTGCTTTTTACAACTGTAAATTTACACGCTCCCGCGATTCTTCCTTTCGTTTTCTTTGAGATTTCTCTATATAGATTCGCTGGACTCTATTCATTTATTTGCCATCCATCGTTTACAAGTTTCCTCCTTCTTTCCCTCCTAAGTAGACCACCCCGGATCTAAATCTTTCAACTTTCCTCCTGCACATAAGGTATCTTTCCTACATTGTACAGATAATTCTTGATGATCTTTCTTGGTTATTCTTTAATTTGATCTTGGATTTGTTGTGGGTTTTGCAGAAAGGCGAAATCTTGGAATCAAGATGTCCGCATTGTTGGCAGGAATGGATTTGAACGGAAAAGAGGTAAAGAAATCGTCGAACCCACAATCTGATTCAGTCAACAAGAATTTCAGCAATGGAGATGCCGCACAAAATGGTCATTATTCACATTCAAAGCCCTTCAAGATCTTTGTTGGTTATGATCCAAAGGAGGATCTTGCCTATGAGGTTTGTCGTTATTCACTTCTCAACAGATCTTCAATCCCACTTGAGATCATCCCTATAAAGCAATCTGAATTGAGAGAAAAGGGTCTTTATTGGAGAGAGAGAGGGAAATTGGAGAGCACTGAGTTCTCCTTTTCGCGGTTTCTGACACCTCACTTAGCCAATTTTCAGGGTTGGGCCATGTTTGTGGACTGTGATTTTCTCTACTTAGCTGATTTTAAGGAATTGACAGAGCTCTTAGATGATAAATACGCGATAATGTGTGTTCAACATGATTATACCCCTAAAGAAACCACTAAAATGGATGGGGCGGTACAGACAGTTTATCCTAGGAAGAACTGGTCTTCTATGGTTCTTTACAATTGTGGTCATCCCAAAAATAAGGTTTTGACCCCTGAGGTGGTGAATTCTCAGACTGGGGCCTTCCTGCATAGATTTCAGTGGCTGGAGGATGAAGAGATTGGGGATATTCCTTTTGTTTGGAATTTCCTTGTAGGGCATAATAAGGTTGTTGAGGGAGATGCTACCACATTGCCTAAAGCGATACATTATACGCTAGGAGGACCGTGGTTTGAGGCATGGAAGGATTGTGAGTTTGCAGACTTGTGGTTGCGTGAGCTCGATGAGTACGAGAAGTCAAAGCTGAAACAGTAGATTTGTGACCATTTAACACAACATTCTGCTATTCTAATTGCATTGTTATGTAGAGGAATTTACATCCTTGAATATGTCACTATTTGCATTTGTATTACATCTGAGCCGTAATGGTGATGGAGTAGTGATCTATAGCTTTCATGTAGGATTATTGTTTGGCCTAATGCCTCATACCTTCCCTGTTATTCATATTGTTCGCATTGTAGAGCTTTCTAAGTCAATTATGCAGAGGTTACAGTGAGGAAAAAGAGATTGGGGAGATCCCTTTTGCGTGGAAAAGGATGTTGAGGGAGATGCTACCACATTGCCTAAATCAGTACATTGCAGGCTATGAGGACCATGGTTTGAGGCATGGGAGAATGGTGAGTTTGCAGACTTGTGGTTAAACGAGCTTGATGAGTACAAGAAAGGGATGCAGAAGACAGTAGATTAGAGACCATTTTTACACGGAACATTGTGGTATTTACATTTCTACTTGTTATGTAGAGGATTTTACATGCTTAACTATGGTAGTGTGTCCATTTGTCTTCCATCCGAGCCATTATGTTTGAGGGGAGTGGTCTTCTATAGCTTTCGTGTAGTATTACTATCTGGCCTACTGCCTCAGGCCATCTCATTTTTATTCATATTGTTTGTGTTCTAAAGCATTGTGATTCGATTATGCAATAATTGTCTATTGATTTCTAACTTTGATGTAAGATTAGAGACTAGTCATTTTCTTGCCTGTGTTGCTTATGCTACTCGAGCTCAAATCTTTTAAGTCATTCTAAATGAGTAAGGTCACATAGATTTCTTTCTTGATTCTATGCATTTCTCATTTCCGATAGTAATCTGTGGGGATGTGATCCTCTCCCTTATTTCCTCTCCCCCAATGGGATAGGATCCCCTCACCGCATGCGTGACCGCGCGACACGTGGCAAAAAGGAGGGGTGGTGAGGCTGGGTGAGGGTAACCCTCATCCAGCCTCACCACTCCCTACTGCTGCCACGTGTCGCGTCCTGGGCCGCGCGGTGAGGAGATCTCATCCCCTCCCCAATACCCTTTTCCAATGAAAAAACAACTAAAAACACATACACCTCAATAATGTGTACTTTATGTGACAAAAATGTATACACCTCAATAATGTATACTTTATATGTGAATCGAATATACATTATTGAGGTGTATGTGTTTTTAGCTGTTTTTTCATTGAAGGGAGATATTGGATAAACGGTTTCATCCCTCACTTGTAAACAAGACAACGTTACTTCACTTCCTGAAGACAATCTCAAACATATGTTTACTCTCTTTGCAATCTCAGATCAGAGATTTCAGCTTAGTGTATTGATTAGCACTTCGGACAAGATTTGATTTCAGATCTATTCGAATGAAGTAAAAGGATTTGGTTGGGAGGGGGTTTGATGGAAAAATAATGGGATTTGATCTTTAAATTTGTGGAAAGAAATATCAGTGATATAGAAGATATATATGGTATTAAAAAATTAAAAAAAAAAAGGAAGTGAGGTTAGTAGGTATAGATCTCATATATGCCTTTAGCAATTTTTTATTTCAAATTGAGTCATTGACACAATTTTATGACTTAGGATACGATGAATAAAGTAAAATGACTTAATGCGGTTAAAGTCTAAGTAATTGAGCTGCGTCCGCCTGTCCAAGTAATGCAGCCTACGTCATAAGGCATGCGTTCACACGGCCCATGTCTAATTCTACTACCAAAGTTTTTGTGATATAAAGCCCAAAATAATGGTTAAAAGACTTTAAGTTATCTGGCCCATTTTAAGAATTAACATACTGTCGGTGGATCTGATAAAAAATAAGTCATGGTTGGGAGTTGGAACTGCTACAGAAATTGTGACTATTATAGGTCAACACCTCCATCGTGAAGGCAGTAGCACCACTTGAACTCAACAAAACAACCTATCGAGAAAAAAGAAAAACTCAATATAATAACGTGGGCCAGTTCAATGTCTTTTCCCCCAAGTAACATGGGCTATTTTTCAATTTTCACGTCCCAATCATTACTTTGTGATGCAGATTCGTGTGCCAAGAGTCTGGTTGGCAAAAGGTTGAACTCAATCCAAAGGACTCCCACTGCCTCAGTCCTAAGGAGCTGCGTGGAGGATGTAAATCAGGAATCTAGCGGCCTCCTTGATTGGGTGAGATCTTATACAGTTACCCACACAAGGTGTTCCCCATAAACCAGGCATTTGGCCTGGCAGCAGAGTAACAACCACACTGTGCGCGTCTCTGGATTCGAACTCATGACCTCTTGTTGACAATCCCCAACTCGAATACCAACTGGACTATAGGTGTCCCCCACAAACCAGACCTTTGGTCTGGCAGCAGAGGAACAACCACATTGTGCGCGTCTCTGGATTCGAACTCATGAACTTTTGTTGTCAATCCCCAACCCGAATACCAACTGGACTATAGGTGTCCCCCATAAACCAGACCTTTGGCCTGGCAGCAGAGGAACAACCACACTGTGCGCGTCTCTGGATTCGAACTCATGAATTCTTGTTGGCAATCTCCAACCCGAATACCAACTGGACTATACCCTGCGGGCGTGTGCCAAGAGTCTAATAGATATTGAAAAGGTGTTAGAGTCTAATATTTTGAAAATTATTATTTTTATTATATTTTAATTAAGTTATGGATATAATTAGAAACTCAAATAATGTTAGGATGAACTTATGTTAAGTTTTCAGAGTTCTAGTTGGATTAAGTTTTTGTTTTTGTTTCTAGTTTAGGTTTTGTTATGTGTCTATATGCATAGCACATATATTGAAATTTTTAAGAGGCTTTTGGTGAATAAAAATATTTCGCACATAAATTATGAGTTGCAAAAATTGTTTTTGTGTTTTGATCATTGATTAAATAGATTCTGCATCAACATCAAAAACAGATGTTGTGGTATTGTATCGCCCTAAGAAGAATGCGATTTCACGCCTAGGGTTTTTATAAAATGGTTCTAGGATCACACCAAATTTAGCAACCTTTGAAGATTTTAGCTCAACAACCAAACGAAAATTGTGCACGTTCAACCTTGATTATGATTAACAATCAAATAAAGTTTAGCATCGAACCATAAAAAGATCATTTCTTGTGTACCTCAAACACGCATCACTTTACAACGCATCAATGATTTTTTTTTTTTTTGCTTGAATTTTATCATGGCTGCAGGGATATATATGTTTCTTTCACAGTGTGTGTGTGTGTGTGTTGGGGATGCGTGGCGAGAGATAATATCCCAAGAATTAGTTAAGCTGCAGATCCACGTTTCTCCAGCCTCGACTAAGATATTCGAACTACTAGTATCATTTGTCAAACAGCTGGCAGCTGCTGCATTAACTCCACTTGTTTGAAGCATCAGTACTTAGACAATCAAATCAAGTACTAGTCCTGATTCCGGACAGGCTAAAATCCGAAGCAAAACTGTGCCTGAAATGGACGCCCCCTTCTTGCAGGAGATGTCGTACACTGACCATATCAAGCGTCGACACGAGGAAAAAGGCTGCCTCTTTGCTTGGTCTGTACTCTCTAGACTTTTTCTTTCTTTGTCGTAACTGTCACTGGTGGGACTGGGATTTTGCGTATCCTTCGCTTAATCTTTGCTCTGGTTCAATCTATATGCGTGATTGAAAACTAAGATTGTTTTCACTCTCATGCAGTTTGTTTGCGTTGTGCTGCTGTTTCTGCTGTTACGAGACATGTGAGTGCTGCTTGGATATCATCTGCTGCAGATATGTCTGAATGTTTGGCAGGCATGTAGTCCAGTTTGGCGGGATGGCATTTTGCTTCAAATTCCTGTTGTACTGGTGTTGTTAAAGTAAAAGTTGTGGAATAATATTGAACAAGTGAGTTCAATGACAATCAGGGTTATTTAATCGTAAGAGTGTATGGTGGGTATTGTTTGTATTGCTTGCAGTACTGTTGTATAACCGTCTCAAAATTTCTCTAAGAGGAGAAGTTCATAAATTTTGTTCCTGTTAATGTAATTCTGACAAATCTTGGTTGCTACTTACCCAAAGACCCCAAACGGGTTCTCTCCCTCTCCCTTTCTCCTCTATCAAGAAAATCCAGAGTAGTCTCAAGGCATAGCTCAGTTGGTACTCAGGTTGGAAAGAGCTCCAAGAGGCGCACTGTGGGTGTTTCACTGTTGTGTAGGCCAAAGACCCAGTTTGTAGTGCACATCTTATGTGGTCTCCTTGTGTATGACTTCCCCAAGCTAAGAGATCGCTGACCTCTGGATTTGCATCCTCCACGATGCTCTTTGGACCTTGGGGCAGGTCTAAGAAAATCGAGAGTAATGAAGGACTAAACAAGGTCTAGAAAAGTCGGAAACTTTTTGAACGGCTATGTACATGTGTCTTAACATTTCCACTTTTCATGGCTTTAGATTGAGAAGTTAGACAACTTTATCCGACTCAAGTACTCCTCTAAATTCTTTTCTTTTCTGCTCCACGTAGAACAATTTATGTGTTACATATGAATTGAAAGGAAATCGAGTATCATGCTATCTCCGCATATGTATGTATCTCTATACAATTTCCAACTAACATCTAGAACTGAAGATTAAGGAGGTGCGGACTAGCTCACCTTAGGAGTACCATTGCCCTAGCTGCCAAGGATGGGGTTTCTTGCTGCATCAATATCCACAAGAAGGACATGCTTTGGATCTGAACCATTTGGTCCTTCTGAGTAGAGGGTAGGCAGGTAAGCCTTGTATGCCGGCAAATATCGCGAAACAAAATCCATAACCTGCATAGGAACCAAGATCGAATATTTGATTACATCATTCTTTTCCTTTCGAACCACGAAATATAATATTAGATGACAGTTTAAGCATGCACTACCTCCTCATCTGTCATCCCAGGCTTTCCATCATTTCTCATGGCAATCTCTGCCTGAAAAAGCTCATGTGGCTGTTTAAAGCTGCACTGCATAGTAAACATTCGACTAAAATTCTATACAAAAAACTGTAGTATACTTAACCTGCAAACGCCACTGGTACACACAACTGGGATCTTGAATCTTGATCACTATCCATGAATTAACAAACTTGTCCCACACGTCATAATAGGCCTCTAAATTTCTGTTCACAACCTCCAGCTGCAGAAAATTGAAGTCAAAATCAGGGAATGTCTTCGATCAAACAGGCAAGTCCATTGAGAAAATGAAAGCAAAGATGTAGCAGCTATCACTTGTGGATCAACAGCTTTGACTACTTCAGATGGAACTGGTTTAAAGCCAAGCATCCAGCCCTCAAAAAGTACAACCTAATGAAAAGAGGAAAGAAAACTATAAGGAGATTGAACTATATATCTTTTAAAAATCATAGGCCTCCAGAGTCTAAAGGATGAACAGTTATAAATTAAGTGAAAAATCAAATGGTGCCTTATGCCTCAGGAATTATGGCAAGAACCAGAGCATAAGCTAATCTGAAGAGTTAAAATTCATATATTTTATCTAAACCTGCTACTTGATATAAAAGGCCATGCCTGTTCCAGTGATGCCAAAGCGAGAAGTAGGTCTCGGGAATTTACAGATATTCACAAACACAATTGTAAAAATGACTGCAAAATATGAACTTTCTCACCGTCAAGGGCCCTTCAACCTCAGGCCATGTAGACGGATCGGCACGGTCACCCCTACCATTGAATGCAGACTGCAACCCAAAGTGATAACATTGGCAAGTCTAAGGATCAGAAACATGTGATTGAGATCAAGAAACTCATGATCACATAATCTTACTTTGTCATACCGAGGAAGCTTCAGTTTCACTCCTGAAATGTTTGTTACAACAAAAAGTTTTGATACTTGTTCAAAAGACAAAAAGGCAGACAAAAGGAAATATGCCACCCTCACCTTCTTTGGTCAATTTGCATAAAGCACCAAGTGTCTCGGCAGAAAATGAAAGATCATGGCTTCCAGCATTTCCACGGAACTGCAATGAAAATTTCAACTCCCGTCTTAAAAGTACTTTTCTAAAAAATAGGAGGAGGATAAAGTTCTACCATCATACCTCTAGAAGTTTATTATCTGGATTTCCTTCTCGTAATTTTGCCTATTGAAAATATTAAATACACAAATAATAAGCACATCACAAAGCGAGCAAAAAAAAGGAATGTACAAGAGAAAAACTTCCTTAGCTGAAGGAGTTAACCTGATCATGTGCTGTCAAATAGAAGTCATCAATAGATATGGTGGCTGCTTTCCTGAGATTTAATATTTTACAAGAGTTATAGCAATAGTTTTTTGCATTCTAAACTAATAAGAGGTTTGGCTTGCATGAATGCAATCTACCTGCCAGTGATTTGGAAAAGATAATCTAGTGCAAACACGAGAGTTGTCTTTCCACAACCTTGAGGGGCACTAAAACCAATCTGCATCAACAAACAGGTGAGTTCATCTGCTTAAAGAATTATTTCTAACAAATAAATGTCTGCAGAATGATTATATATAACACTGTAAAACTATCCCTTCAAGCAACAGAATGCGGAACTGACTCCAACAAATCCTTAGAATTATGTTTTCCTCTAATTTCTCTTTTTCAGTTCAGATTTTCAGCAAATGCACTGAGGCCAGAGAGTGAGAACAAAGCTAAGGAAATATAGATCAACCATTACCACTAAAGGAGGAATGTCCTCTTCTCCATCAAATCTTGATCTATGATTAGAGATCTCTTCTTCACACCATAAGAAAACTGGAACGTAGTAGTGATAGATTCGAACTTTTTGAGCCTCATTAAGATATAACTCATTCAGTTGAAACAATCTACAGAGTTTTGAGCCATACATCAACCATTTGTCAATTGATTCAGCTATTTTCCCCGGGGTCAGGCCTATCTTGTCTATAAGGGGTCCAGAACATATGAACTCAAAAAGATCCTCGAAAGAGGAAACTTCTGCGGGTTTAGTAGGAAACACTGAATGCAATGTGCCCTGCCTCCACCTGGTATGTAGACCATTAGTAAGACAGGCAGAATAGCTTTCCATCCATGAAGTTAGACTGCCTGCACAAAAGAAATGTATATTAGTATTCCATCCATCCCAAATTGTTTATCCTCGTCAATTTGAAAAACTAAAGAGAATTTTGAGACTAGATCAAACAGTCATTTAGCTGTTTTACTACCCAGTTTACAACAAAAAATAGGTAAGATACAGAATCAATAAGGATAAATCAGTAAATCCAAAATCTCTCAGAGCAATATCCCCCCCCCCCCCCCAAGCGAAGTTTTTATAACTCAGAGCAACATCAAAGCTATATCAAGTTATGTGAAGTACTCATCCACCACAAAATACTGTCTTTCCAAAACACTTTGCTGCAGAAGTAATTTATCTATCAGTCATCAGCTAGAGAACTATTCAAACCTTAAAACTACTCATGGAAAAGGAGTTCCCATTTGACATGGACTAACAAAAAAAAATATGAAAAAAGAGCAATCAAACAAATAAAGAATCAGAGTCCAACCACAGTTCTTGAAACAGCCGACAACACAAAAATACGATTCCAATGGAAAAATAAATAAAGAAGAGACATAGGCACACGCACAGAGGCACAAAATCAGATAGTAATTCAATAAAATACCTGAAAAATTCAAGGATTTGGGAGGCAATTGGGAGGAAAAGGGAGAGAGATTAGACTTAATTCGTGTTTTGGAAACGCTTATGAAAGAATATGGAGAGCATTCTGATAATCTATCTCTCCCAAAGAATTGATTGCTGAAATTGAAAGAAGCAGAAGTGCCAGTGCAGCTGCAATGTAATGATGAAGTGGAAGATGAGATGAGCTGCGTTGGCTTTACGGGCTGCCATAGTATATCCAGAGCGGCCATTGTTGCTGTGTGATTTTTCTGTTCTTTCCTTTTCTTTTCTTTTTTCTGAAAATGTGTGTAGTATTAGGAGGAGAAATATTGGAAGGAAGCACAGCTCAAGCTGACTGTCGAGAAACTATCGGTGTGTTTTGGCTAAGAAAGCTCCGGCTATCGCTGTCTGCATTCTGCTTCGCTTTACATTTTTTTCTTGCAACATTTATTCTTTATTTCCTTTACATTATCACCTTTTTATTAGTCCTGTTTTAGTCGTCATTCAGATCAAAAGATGATCCGGATAAGAGATATACAAATTTTTTTATTGAAAACCTGTGAGAATCATCAACATTAGAAGACGCGAAATGTTACTCCATTAAAAACCCTCCGATGATTAAGTTAATTAAGGGTTGTTCTATGTTTGACATATGATATATGATAGAATTTAGAAAAACATGTGTCTTTGTGGAAATATTGAGTAGTTTGAGAGGGATGTCTGAGTGCCTTTGAAGGTTTCTAACATGCCTTCTGTATGCGGCATTAATTCCTTTTGTACCCTTTGACCGACCAATATATGTTTGGAGTCGTCTTGTGCTGCCAAATGTCAGTCATGTGTGTGCATACTGGCCAAGTGTCTGTGAGATGGCGCCATGTGTCTTAGTGCATGGTGAAACTGCTTGCATGGCGTGGGTTATCTAGTCTGAACCGACCTGATCGGCCTTGACCGAGTGAATGGTGAAGGCCGAGATGACGGTTGTGGCCGAGGTGATTGGTCTTGATGTATGCTTCTGAGTATGATTTGTTGAGGTCGACCTGATATTTGCAGTTGGCATGATGATAATGCCAATGTCGAATGGGTTGCCCCCTTCGCCAGGGGCATACCAATAGGCTTTTTCTAAACATGTCCTTAAAGATTTTGGACTATTCCTTGTCAGTTGTAAAAAAGGTAGCCTGACCTCAACCCATTCATGAATAATATGACCAACACTCTATCATTTCGGTCGCCGACCTTAAGAGAATCATTTACGAAGCGTTACATATATTGGAGGACAGACTCCTCGGATCTTTGCCTTAAAGACATCAAATGTGAAGAATTTTCTATGAAGAGTTTTGAAGATACAAGCTATGTCTTAAACCTTTGGCAAGGAACCTGAAAGAGTGAATTGATTGAGATGACAACTCTTTAAACCATCTACAAGCCTTTCCCGTCAAGTATACATGAAACATCTTGTACCTATGCAGATCTGGTACATTCTTCGAATTCATATATGTTTGGAACTAGAAGAGATTATCCATTTGGTCCGAAATGTCGTCATATTGTCTATTTTGTGCACTTTGAGGTTATCGTGTGCAATGAACTCGGCAATATCTTCAGAAAAAAGATTTTCTTGCACCGCGGTGTGTACTCAAGCGACCTGAAGATGACTCATCTCTAGAACCTCCATAATAGCGGTGAGACAGTGATGTCCAACGCGGCTACTTGGAGTGACACATTTTAACTCATAAGGGCTTTCTATAGGAAGGTGAAGCATCATCCTGAGGCTTTTTACCTTTGCTTATAGCATCTGCCATAAATTCATCCATTCATTTGCAGGAATATTCTTCGAACTTATGTCTTTCTCGACGGTCATCAGGAAGGTCTTCAACAGCATGCATGGCCTCTAAGGCATTTCTTTTGATTTACTTGGCCAAAGTCTAGAACACACCTATGTTTTGTGTAATGTATTGCATGGCATCCATATGTTCTTCATGAGTGATTCTTTGGTTTTGATCATGACGTACAACCTGTTCATTGAAGTCTTACTCCAATGGACGATTGGGCCCCCTATTTATTAGATAGGGAGATAATTTCTTACCTTCATGTTGGTTTGTTATAACAGTTTTAAAGTTATTTTTGTGTGTATTTTGGTAAAAGAAGTTGGGAGAATAAGGCTTCGTTGACAATTCTTCTAGCGCCAAAATGGCGAAGCTAGGTCACCTTTTGGATCGAAAGATGATCTGCATAAGAGATATGTGAAATTTTTTTTTTTGTTGTAAACCTGCAAGAATCAACAATGTTAAAGACTTGGGGTTGTTACTCTAAGAAAAACCCTCCGCCGACCAAGTCAGTTATGGGTCTTTCCATGTTTGACATTTAATATATGTTGGAATTTATAGAAACATATCTCTTTGTGAGAATAATGTTTAGTTTGTGAGGAATGTACACGATAGTGTTTGACTTTTTCGAACATGCCTTCTATGTGGTAGTGTTTATTCCTTTTGTATGCTTTGACTGTCCAATACATGTTTAAAGCCATCTTGTGATGCAAAGTGTCATGTCTTATGTGTGCATGTTGCAAGGTGTTAGTGAGCTGACGCCACGTGTTACAATGCACGGTGAAGCTGCTTATGTGGCGCGGGTTACCTTGGCTGAGCCGACCCAATATGCATTATCCAAGGTGACGGATGTGGCAAAGGTGATTTGCCTTGATGTACGCTTCTAGTATGATTTGTTGAGGACAAACTGATCACTTCAATGGACCTATGACAATGCTGACGTCGAAGGGGAGTCTCGTCCATTAGGCAATATTGGTCTAACTGTGTATTTCGACCCAAGTTGCTGACTCGAACCCTGGGCGGTCTACATCTTGTGGAGTCAGTTGGTGATGACCGTAAAAAACCGACCTGGTTGCACTTGTCGATTCTAAAAACGTGTTAGTTTTGTTCTCTTCATTTATGTTTGCAAAAGCGTTAAATCGACCCTTTTTGGTCTGTACATGGCACTTTTTCGCCTGTTTGTCATATTTAAATTACACTTATTTCTTTTTTCAAGGAATCCAGCATATGTAATAGAAGAAGGAAAAAATTAACACATAATAGTCTAGTAGGCACACATACATATGCTGAAAGGTACACTTTCTGTTTTGGAAATTCAATACATATTATTTGGAGATTTTTTTTTTTTAAATACCAATGTCCATTAAGAAGCTTCTGATCATACGATGCAAATGGAACATGGAGAATTTTAAAGTGACATTTGCTCTGATATTCGGTTTTTAAACATGTCTATCTGAAGCGACACGTCCCGAGCCGTAGAACTCGAAATAATTCACTCACCGTATTTCGATGAGGGAAATACAAGGCGTCGATACAAATCAATTACATGTCAACAGTGTGACACAAAATGACATCAGCAGAAGATATAAAACAAAATCCTCAACAGAAGATATAAAGCAAAATCCTCAAATAAACTGCAATATAATAAGTCTCATCAATATCCGTAACTATTATAATTTCAAACTAATAAACTCCATCTCGAAATACTAAACTAGAATCCATAAGTACAAAATCCGAAATGAGTACGTAAATAAATTCCTCAGAAGCCCTCGTGTCCTCAATAGCCCCACTCCGACACGTCCTCTACACACTTTAGATCAAAGCCCTGGTTATCTGCAAGGGTGATGAAAAGTAGGGAATGAGCGACAAAACATCGCCCAGCAAGCAACCTGTCCGTATTCGCTATGGGATCATACACTGCTATCAATATTAATAATGTAAAACATACTGACTTACATAGTATATTGGCTGCTAAGTTTACAAATAATACATGATTGGCTTTCCAAAATACTCACTCAGATATAGTAAGATGTTTGCACAAGCTTACTTTGTTGTATTATGTATGCGTCTATAGGTTGTGTAAAACGGCTCCTATGTATAGTACTGCAGCAGTAACAGCAGTATGCCGATATATTGTAATAATAAAAGTGATGAGTAACACAATATGTATTACTAATGTGGGAAAAGACATAGAAAAATATGATGTTTATATTCATGAACATAATAAAAATGTGACGGCGTGCGTCAGTAACAAAAGTAGAGCCACTAATTAGTGTATGAACAGGCCAAACATATCAATTTTACACACACACATCTATATATATATATATAGCAACATATACATATATCTCTAACTTTATACTATACACATATAAAATTATACACAAGCCTTGTATCTAATATGAACATGCTGAACATACTATTTACATACATATATCTAAGTTTCGGCTATCATCATCATTATTATCATCCGAACCCAGTATATCCCAACGACAGCAAAAGCTATCGTTAGGCTATGGGGAGGGTAAATGGTAGGCAGACAATACATCTATCTCAAGGGATAGAGAGTCTGCTTCTAGTGAGACCCCCGGCTCTATATGTACCTGCATAAATTACATAATAATAATAGAGATATGTTGTGCTAGTGTGTTAGTGAGGAAATTCAAGAAATACAAAGAAAAGACTTTCGATATTAAAATACACATCACGTGTATATGTCCTGTAATGTAAAACACGGTATAATATACGCAACCAAGTGGACAGCGTAGATAGTGTCTACGACTATCTATGTCCCTTAATATACTCTAAAGTATCCCTATATATAACCTATACCTCGTTAACCTTAAACTTATGTCTCCATGAACTCCTATCCTGGACCATGTCATGAGGGATATGCAAGCATAACCAACAAACACATATATAAGTGTATATCCATGGCTATACATACATATAAACACCAAATTATGCAACCAAAAATACATATGCATGATCCTTGAATTTTTTTTTATAAAATATACATATAGAATTTGCAAATGCATAACGAGTACGGGTAGAGTAGTTACCTATTTTTCCTTTTCTTCTTCTCTTTTCCGTTCTTTTCTTTTTTTTTTCTTTTCTTCCTCTCACACTCTCATGGCTCTCAGCAGATTCTTTCTTTCTTCTTTGCTAACATGTGCTGCCGGTTAGCCAAAGAAAAGAATAGGAGTTACATTATTTAAGGTGGTAAGGGAGTTATGGGAAGAGTAATGGGTATAATGGAGATATTATGAGAGTATTAAGAGGGAGGTTACTGAAAGGAAAGGATGGGGTTATGACATTTTTTTTTAAAAAAAAAACAAACAATGCAAGATAAATGACATATGTTATTGTACATTTATTATTTTTTCCCCTTTGCTCTGGGTCACAACAAACACAGCTGATGCAACAATTGCAGAAGGGAGGAACCGCAGGAATTCATAGTCGAGCAATGTCAGTTCTGCTAGATAATTGGCCAAGAACTCCAACTCAGGCCTTGAGACCTGTACATGTTATCACATTAAGCACACAAATATAACCTTTACTCTGTTATTTATCTGCAAGTTTGTATTTGTTTTCTACTGAATACTTGATGGAAACATAGTTCGCATTAACTACAATTTTCACCTGATAGGAAGCTTGTGCTACACTCAGGAACCTCCTGTGGATAATAATACATAAGCAAGAAAACAGGACAAAGTCAAGGCTTCATTAAATAACAGGATATACAGGGGGGGAAACTTAAACAAGTACCTGAGGAAACTTTTGGCCGTGGAAACTGAAAGTTGGAATCCCAGATCATTCAAAACTTTCACTTTCCAAAACCAGGACCTGTCAGTTCAACTCCATCAGGCAAATTAACTTTAACAACCCATTATATCTCTCACTTATCATTGTATTCCTGAAACTGTAGAAGCATGCTTCTTTGATAACATAGTGAGATGGCAAATGAGAAAGAACTCGTTGACACAAAGATAAGAAATTCTAGAAACAATTTCTCTCCTTCTTCTCTCTAGAAAACCTAGCTTCCCAAACTCATGTTTTCCTCCAATAATCATGAGGCCTCCATAGAAGAACAGGACCAACTGCTGAGAAGCATTAAGAAAAATAAGCGGGATACTTCTGGAAACATTATCCTAAGAGATGAGGAAGGGCAGCTACCCTTCAGCTTAAGGGGGGAATCCTTGGAGACAACGGAGCTTTGCTGAAATCCTAAAAGAAAAAAAAAAACCGAGTGGTCCGCTGTTCATGGGGGAAGAAGAGGATAATTATTGGGAAACCGAGCTTCTGGATAAATTCTACTTGGAGAAGTCGGAGGATGAAGGACTCCGGGAATAGAAATGGTCACTTCTGGAGTTAGATAGCAAACAATGCTTAGCATTATGGAAACCGTGGAAAAAAGCCCTGATTCTAAAACTCCTCGGTAGGAATATTAGCTATAAGGTACTACTGGATAGACTACAAGATCTCTGGAACCTCCCAATGGGACTGGACTTACTGATTTAGAGGAGAACTATTACATGGTGAGGTTTTATAGAAGGGATGATTACTACCATGTACTGGAAAATGGACCATGGACATTAATGGGTCACTATCTGACCATCTCAAAGTGGCATCCATACTTTGACCCGTCTCAAAATCGGGTTAACTCCACTCTTGTGTGGCTTAGACTTCCCAATCTGTCTGTTGAGTTCTTTGACAAGTATCTCCTATTGGAAATAGGTGGCATGGTTGGTCGTGCGGTGAAAGTGGATGATTATACACTTCGTGCAACAAGAGGCAAATATGCTCGTGTTTGTGCAGAACTGAACCTAAACAAACCACTTGTGCCCCAGATCCGAATCTGTGGCCCCAAGGAACGAATGCAGAAGATTGAGTATGAAGGCATGCACTCAATCTGCTTCCGCTGTGGAAAGTACGGGCATAGGTAAGATGAATGTGGAGAAGATAAGGAGGAGGAAGTAGAAATGGGAGATACCACGGTGGAGAAGACTCCAAACCCTTCTTCGGAGAAACTTTTCAGACCTTGGCTGCTACTGGTGAACCATCGGAGAAGAAAAGTGCAGGCAGGCGAAGGAGAGAAGGTGTCACGTGACCCTTCGACAGAAAACCTGACATGGCAGAAGGTAGGTGGGAAAAGACAACCGGGGGCCCCACAACAAACGGGAGAATGTATAGGGAAGTCAACTATTAAGGGACAGTAACCCTATATGGGGAAGTCAGGAGGATCTACAAATAAACTAACTGGATCCAGATTTTTGGCCCTGGCCGAAGATGACGGCCCAACTAATACAATGGCGGAACTGGAAGACATGGTCATGAAGTTTAATGAGGCCCACCAACAACAAATGAATGATGTAGCCACCACGATCCAACTCACGAAAAGCCAGTTGAGTCTTAATGGACCACAGCAAAGAAAAGGTATCCCAGTTGGTAAAAAGACAAAACCCAAACCTAAAGTCATCCCCTCATCCATTGTGAACAAAACCCAAGAAAACTAACACCCCAATGTTCTTCGACACAATACGTCCCCTAACCCTGACACATACTCAGTAACTACCTGGAAAACCCATACTGCCCAACCCACAGTACAAATACAACAGAACCACATAGCCACATACCAACAACCCGGAAGTAATCAACATCCTCCTATAAATCATACTGATACAATGAATAGCTTAGATAACTCATGGCCAAACACACCACTAAAAAATACCAAAGATCACCCACCAGATTATACTCTTCAACCGGAATATCTAAAAACCGAACCCCCTATCCCTGTGCAGGATACATTCCAGGCAACAAGTACAAATGACCAGAGCACAGCATATAATAGTGCAAGGACCCAAGATGAAGAAACTCCTATGGAGGAGGAGGTTGACAACCTCCAACAACACCATCAATTATCTTGATGCGGATCATCTGCTGGAACTGCATGGGGGCTGGTTCCTCTGCCTTCTTCAGAAACTTAAAAGAGATTGTAACTAGACAAAAACCAGCTGTTTTATGCTTGGTAGAAACGAGAGTGCATAGTGACAAGGCGCAGAGAATACTCAAAGCAATGTGTTTTACACACCTTATTGCTGTGGAGGCCGATGGATTCAACGGAGGTATTTGGTGTTTCTGGGATTCTAACCAGATTTGGCTTGAGCAAATCAATTCCACCACCCAAGCTCTCAATATGGCTGTAATGAAGAAGGACAGAGTTGAATGGGTGTTGTCACTTATTTACGCTTCACCCGAAGCCAAACTCAGAGGCTCCATGTGGAGATTTTTTGAGTCGATTGGAACTTTAGCCACACCTTGGGTCATTATTGGTGATTGTAATGAGGTACTTTCTCAAGTGGACAAAGTGGGGGGAAGGGCTGTACAAGCCAATGAAGACAATGATGTTTGGAAAATGATTAACAAATGTGAACTCATTGATCTTGGGTTTTCGGGCCCTGCCTATACTTGGAATAATCTCAGGGATGACGAGGATAATATCATGGAACGTATTGATCGTGCGTGGGTCAACAAACAATGGAATATGATTTTCCCCGAGGCTCAACTTCATCACCTACCCAGAACCCACTATGATCACCATCCTACCTGCCTCGGTCTGGGAAATCATGATATACCCAAGCCTACCAGACCTTCTAGCTTCCAACTGGCCTGGTTGTAGCATCCAGGTTTTGAAGAGTTCGTGCAGCAAACATGGCCCAAGGGACAAGATATGTGTATGAAACTATCTAACTTCAGGGAGGAGAGCAACGCTTGGAATAAGAATGTTGTTGGTAATATATCCAGAGAAAGAAGAAGTGTCTTGCCAGAATTGAGGGAATCCAAAAGGCCCTGGAGACTAGAGGGTCGAAGTTCTTAAAAAGACTGGAGGAGAGGCTGCTGACAGAATACAATACTACTCTATAACAAGAGGAAACACTCTGGTTCCAGAAATCAAGACTGAAGTGGTACCTGTATGGAGAAAGGAACACTAGAATTTTCCACCTAACTACCATTATCCGCAAAAGGAGGAACCGGATTGTTAGGTTAAAAAACCTGGATGGTGTTTGGTCCGATGACCTTATAGAGCTGGCGGATAATGCCAAGGAATTTTACAGTAATCTGTACAAAAAAGAGAATACCACTCCCATATCAGAGCTCCTCCTTCAATTCCCGACCATCTCAGCCAGGGATGCTGAAGGATTACGCAGAGATGCCACTTCAGAAGAAGTGGAAAGAGCGGTTTTCCAGATAGGTCCTTATAAAACCCAGGGCCTGATGGACTCCCCCCAATTTTTTTCCAAAAATTCTGGCGGGTGGTAGGGATGGATGTCGTCTCCTTTGTTCAAAATGCATTCAGGAGCGGATGCTATGACACAAGGATAAATAAAGCAATGATCACACTTATTCCCAAGCAAGACCAACCAGAAAGTATGACACATTTCCGACCTATTTCACTGTGCAATACTCTTGCTAAAGTGGTCTCCAAGGTACTTGCCAATCGTATCAAGGTTCTACTACCTGGCCTAATTTAAGAAACCCAAGCTAGCTTTATTCCAGGCAGGCAAGGGATTGATAATGTGGTGATTATCCAAGAAATTCTACAGAGTCTGAAACTAAAGAGTGGCCAGAAGGGCTATATGAATGTGAAAGTTGGTTTGAAAAAGGCCTATGATAAGGTGGATTGGAGCTTCCTGTGTACAGTGCTTATGAAGATGGGATTTGGGAAGGATACCGTGGACCTCATTAACTTTTGTCTACACTCCATGTCATTCAGCCTCCTTTGGAATGGGGACCAATTACATGCTTTCACTCCTACCCGTGGATTACGACAAGGGGATCCTCTAGCCCATTATTTATTTGTTCTTTATATGGAAGTACCGAGCCTGCATATCACTAAAAAGGTGAGGGATGGGTACTGGAAACCCATCAAGGCTTCTAGACAAGGTTCGGGTGTGTCCCATGTTATGTTTGCAGACGACTTAATCCCCCTGGGCGAAGCGACAGCGGATCAAGCCGCTATAGTGAAAGAGTGCTTGCAGGATTTTTGTTCTTGGTCTGGACAAAGGGTCAACACAAATAAGTCCAGGGTGTTCTTCTCACCGAACACCACTGAGCTACTTAGGGGTCAACTGAGAAAGGAATTTGAGATCCAAACAACTGCGGACGTGGGAAAATACTTAGGGATGCCAATGATACACGGGAAAGTTACAGGAAACACCTCCTTACCTATTGTATTGAAGGTTAAAACTAAACTCAGCTCTTGGAAAGCGAGGTCTATGTCAAAAGCAGCCAGACTTGTTCTTATACAGTCTGTCACTAACACAATTCCCTACTACTATATGCAGCCGGCCAGAATCCCCCAAAGCACTCTACGAGAGATTGAGAAAATTAACAGGGATTTCCTTTGGGATACTATGGATGGTAGTAAGGGGCTTCACCCGGTGAAGTGGAATACTATTTGTTCCCCTAAAAACAAAGGGGGATTAGGCCTACGCAGACTTGCTATCATGAACATTGCCTTACTTGTCAAACTAGGTTGGAGAATGCTCACACAAAGGACTGACCTTTGGGCCAGAATTTTATGGGCAAAATATGGAGACCCCACCACGGGGGGAGAACTAAACAGAACGCCTCCTTTGTATGAAGGAGTATCAGGTATGCTGTTCATATTCTGAGACGTGTTTGTAGCAAGGAGAGGGTCAGAACGTCACAGTTAGGGAATGACCCCCTAAGTGTGGCTACTCCTAGGACAATCTCAAACAAGAAAATTGTGTCCTTGGCTTATGAAAGTCAAAATAACACTGGACCTACAACCGAGGATGTTCACTAGAAAAGAATTTGGAAGTTAAAAGGACCATAGAGTAGCAATTTACTCCTTTGGCAAGCTAGATCTAAAAGATTGCTCACCTCAAAACATCTCTACCATAGAAAAATTACGGAGTCACCTGTTTGCCGAATCTGC
Organism: Eustoma russellianum; assembly: GCA_036186865.1. Taxonomy (NCBI): domain Eukaryota; kingdom Viridiplantae; phylum Streptophyta; class Magnoliopsida; order Gentianales; family Gentianaceae; genus Eustoma; species Eustoma russellianum. The sequence goes on from AP025043.1 coordinate 1,367,205, forward strand.
GGTCACATGCAGGAATCCATTTTGCATGCACTCCGTGATTGCAACTGGATTAAGAAGGTCTGGACTCGTCTGCTTCCCAGAAACCTTCTGCTATCCTTCAATCAGTTTAGGTGTGCCAGGGAATGGATGGATTGGAACCTCGGAAACAAGGAAATCATTGATCAGTACCAGGATTGACCATATATATACAGAGAAGGGATTAAACAAGCCTGGAAGGGGAGAAATCTAACGTTACATTCAAATGAAACGAACTTACCTTGGACGGATGTGATCGTAGGAAAGATCATGAGGGAGGCAAAATTCACCAGACAACATTTCAGTACACAAACGGAGGATTCGATAATGGTGAGCCTGCGATGGAAGGAGGAGTCGCTGAAGAGACGCAATCCAACATTCTGGAGAGATCGAGAGACAAAGTGGTGGAAGGGTGTGAAAGGTGGTTGAGCATTAATGCAGAGCATTCAAAATCTGATGTATTTTATTTTGACCCCCCCTTAATTGGGCAGTAGATGTTTTGATTTTGTTATGGGCTTTGTGGCTTTTGGTTCCTTGATGACCCTACTGGATGGGTCTGGTCTGTACATGTTTTTGGGCATTGCCTTTGGGCTTGCTACATTGTTAATATACGATCAGTTCTTCCCAAAAAAATGAGAAAGAACTCTCTTTTATCCAATGGCAAAACCAGTGTGACATTTCCTTATCCTTTGACATATCTGTCCCGATGCATGCAACAAAGGTCAGTCTAGACTATCATGACAGTCAGAAGTCTCTTACTAAATTTATCCTTAATGAAATTGAAAATGTCGTTTAATGTAGCTGAACAAGCTTTCATATTGTGGAGTAAGGGGTGATGGAGTGAGGGAAGTATTTATGAACTCCAGTGGGAAATTTAGTAGTCTCAAATTTCAAGAGACCAGATTAAAGAAAGTTGTAATAGTTACCTCACTTTTTGTATATGTATTGTCTGTCAATAAACACAACTCAGCAACTGTCAATGCACAAATTTCTTCATATTTCCTTGAAGAGCATCAAGAGAAACTAGATTAGGGGCACTGACTGAATTACCAAAGACAATCACAAAATAAAACATGAGTAACACCAGAATTTTCATTTACATGTACATTTTAGACTTTCAAGTCTAGAAGTCATTGGTGTAGACTTAGGTACCATCCGACAGTTGATAACTGAAGGACCAAAAGGATGAAAGAGAAAAAAGGACTCTAAGAACCTGCTACACAATAACCATGCTTGGACAATCAACTTCCTCATAGGTTCATAAATTCAAGGTGAAGGACAGAAAAAGATCACTCACTCACAGCTCTGGTTCGATTTATTATGGCAAGCTTTCCCAGAAATTATCCAAACGTAATCAGAAATTATTGTATTGCACGTAACAGAGTGTTATGACAGCTGGTACCAAACACGAGTAGATGATACACACACACACATATAAATATATACTATATATGCACTATGTTAATCTATATAGATAAATCATAATAAAAATAAACGTTTCAGAGGGAAAAAGGGTATTGAACATAGTACTTACGAGGCAATCAGCAAACAGGTAATGCCAAGCAGTTGAAGCCTCTGTCTTTCAATGTATTTGTGAGAGAGATATGCATCGATCAGGAATACCGCCAAATGCAGTGTGTCTGGCACTAACTTGTATTCCTCACATACCTATAAAGATAAAAACAGTAATTTTATTACATAGAAGCTAAATTTAAGGTGGCAACATAAGCAAAATACGAAACCAGTCTAAATAGAAAACTTAAAAACCCAAAGATACCTCAACTTGAACTGCCATAAAACATAAGCCATAGGAAGGGGACCCCATTTGAGTTTGTTTGGGCAGAGGGAGGAGGTCAGGAGGGGGATTGGAGAAGAAAGGAGAAATATAGCAAGAACAGAGGGAACATGAAAGACCTCCACTTCCACTACATCTTTTAGTACAACCGAGCCTACATGAGTCTGCATTAGTCAAATTGGTGGCATCTGATAACTACTTAGCTTGATGTAAACTATGTGAAGGAATTTTATACGTAAGATACGCTTAACTGCTGCTATTTATGTGCATCTTATAGAGAAACTTCAAGCTAAGCTGCTACTAAACTTTGAAAAGGATGAATTTCATAAAGGCTACAGCAATGAGCCTACATTTGCACCAAGGGCACTTGTTATCCGAACAACCATCAGAGAGAAGAGAATTTAACACTCCCAACTCAAGAAAGAAATTCATTAGGACGAGAAAGACAAAATGAAAACAATTTATGCTTGACGAGGTAAGCATTCTCATGTTTCCTTGATACATAGCTAACGACACAGGTTGTAAAAAGGAGCCTCTATTCATTTCAAATGTTAAAAATTGTGCACCTCAACTAGCCAATCCACTAAAATGGCACGCATGTTTTCATTGATGTCCTGCTGGATCTTTTCCATGTAAGAGCAATTTGGTCTTCTGATGAGCTGGAGAGGAGACGATCATTTCCACAGACATTAAATGTGTATCCAACTTTACAAGTAAAACTTGGAGGGAACAAAAAAGGAAAAGGGAGCTAATGGTTATTGTACTTCAATGCCTTCACATGTCTCTGATCAAATACTGGTACTTCATATGTGATATAAGAAAGATACTTGTAATTTCATTCTTTTGGTTATTACTGTTGAATTGCAGCTCTTACAAGCTATTGGAAGCCCAACAGTATGATTCACCTTTTTCTACTTGAACAATAAAATGAACAAAAAGCAACCTTTGTCATAACCGACCTCTGCAACACGTGAATTCCTATATATGTCAGGAGCATAGGAACTGCATAACTGGGGATCCTTCTGACCGGTATCGATGTCATTGAAATGGGGTGTCATGCATAAAGCTAGTTTTCTACTGTGAAGAATGTTCTCTGTTGTATAAATCAACAATGCCAAAATTGGTCATGTCCATATTTGAGAGAAGAATAAGTAGAGCCCTTAAACGAAATTGTCATGATACACAAAGATTGGATTATAGGTATGACGCATTAGACATGGTTTTAGATTTGTCTTTTCCAAAGCAGAGAATGAGTATGCACTAGCAAACAAGCTCTTGGAAAATGGTTCGTAAGAAACACCATACATAATAGGACAGATATCAAACAAAACACGCAAGTAAGCTTTCACAGGGGACCCTATACCAATCACAGCAAGATGATTAGATTTGAACTATGGAATGAATCCTACCATGCAGCACTTTTCAACTCTTAAAAGCTTCAGGGAAGTACAGGTCTTCCACCAATTCAAAAGAATAAATGAGCAAAGACAAACAGGAAGCTATAAAATGGATGACCATTCCCAAAAGTTTCCTGCAACTAGCTGATCACAAGATAAGAAGCAGAACATGTAAAAAGAAATTTTCTTTCTTTGGGCTTAAAAAATGGATTCTCAAGGTCAGATAACATTTCTGTTTCATTTGGTAAAAATTTTAGTTATTTTAAGGGAAGTTTGTCATGTCATCTAATAAGAGATAGAGATTCCAAAGGAAGAAGCTTACCTTCTTTTGAAGTTCTCTGGATCTGTAAAGACTCTCTGCACTTTGTTAGTTTCCATTGCCTGCCTTGAGTGATAATGCTCTCTGAAGTTTGTCCTGAATCAACCGGAAGATCTTCCACTAGTGCAGCAACAGAAGCAGTCTCTTTGTACCCTCTGACCGTAACTCCTCTAGCTTGTTTTGGGTTGTTCTGTTCTTTTAAAAGAAATTAAAATCAAACGATAGGAGTTCTCAGCAAATAATCAAACGATAGGAGTTCTCAGCAAATGATCAAGATATTTTAAGAGGAAGTATGCCATTCTTTACTATGATGATCAAGATTAACTGAAGCCTTGTTATGGAGAAAGATCCTTTGCACCCTTAGCAATTTGTTCTTAACCAACATTAGATTTTAGTTAGTCATGAAATAGACAACATGCACTTAGATGTTCAAAATTAGAGTACAAGTACCTGTCACATATAAATATTTTCAACGAAATAGAAGTACGAATAAACTGGTGAAAAGGTAAATGGAAGTAACCTGAGTCTCATTGACAGACTTGTATGATCTTTGGCAGCCAGCATTTGTAATATCCTTCATGACTGTCTTCCTTTTCTGCTGAACACAGGCAGTAAGAGGAGCCTTGCCATTACAAGTATTCAATGCCCCTCTCTTTGTGTTACCTCTTAGAACCCGATTCCCATATTGCTCCATTAGATTTTCAGTAAAGGGTTCAGCTACAGACTTTTGGGAGGAAGACCTTGTGATCCGACCAATAGGCTTATCATCTGCATACCTAACTGGATTCTTTCTCTTCATACTAACAAGCCAACAGAAATAGAAGTATCTTCTAATGAGAATTGCGAACTCTTCACCTGACCGTTGGTGATTCCAAGAAAATCAAGAGCAATCAGAAAAACACAAATTATGATGGATGCGCAGACTAGGAATTTATATTTTAAAAAAAGTACTGAAAACACCCTCCCTGAAAATATACAAATACATGCAAGAGCTAAGTACAAAAAGTAGCTTTATCTGGCAGCGAAAAGACTTTGTGTCATTTTGATTTCATAAAAGATTTCTTCGGCGGGGAATCGATCACATGAGACAATAAGGGTATACCCTTGAGTGAATGTTTGCCAATTAATACACTCAGTAAAGATGACAAGAACATCAAAAAGAACTATCAAAGAAAAAGAAAATTCAATCAATTCAAGAATCAAATGAACACTTGTGTTAGTGATCGTGAAGAGAGAGGCATAGATCATTGACACGTTTCAACCCTCTGAACAAAAGACTATTAATTTCACATTTCCAAGAGTAACATGGACAAAAACCCTTTCAAAGAAACTAGTTCTTGTGGAGAGAATCAATAAAACAAGCTTTTGGGGTTTCTTTAATTATTGTTAGCATTCTTCATATCTTGTCTGAAAATTATGAACCTGAAGAATTTAATCACTTCAATGCCATCTTGTGGCCAAATCAACAAAAGAAACATCATTCTGTCCCTCCAATTTTTAGCATTCTTGAGACCCTCTAAAATTTCAGATCCCACACAAATTCTCTCTGCTTTTGAATTTCCACATTCTTCCATCCATTCGAGAAGATTATCAAACAACAAAAAAAACCTTAATATAATTTTTCGGAGAACAGTCAAAAGCCGATGCAGCACTAAAAATCATGTCTTTCCGAAGAAAACACTATCAAGAATCTGATAACCGACCAAACCCATTATCAAGAACTGGAGAAATTTGAAGAAGAAAACACTTATCGAGGAAACAAAGAAAAGGAAAGTTGATTGAAGTTAGAACCTTTAGCACTTTACAAGAAAACAAGCACCTTTCTTCCAAGAAAATCTTTCCAGGGAATGAAAAGAGAAAGAATGAAGGGAGAATGTGAGGATTACATGTAGAACCTCGAAGCGGGACGGTGTGGAGATCGAACTGAAGAATTAAGAGGGTTAAAAAAAATGATAATATTATAATTTCCTATGTTTTTAATTATATTAATGCTAATAAACTGGTCTTTGTTGTTTCCAAATTGCAGTAGATGTCTCACGTCTGTGCTCTAAGGTTTGACTCATTTGACTCGGACAAGTTAGTTCATTTAAATGTAATCTTTTTTAACGTAATGTCAGAATTAACGCGTGGCATCAATGCTTGGTAATGTATATATTTTCGTGTAACAAAATTTTTTGAGGTAATATATTACTCGGATATTAACTTAACTATGTTTTAAAAGCAAGTTACAAACCTTTCATGCATTATGACTGTATCCCCATGTATTTTTATGGTATTACCATCATCTTGGAGCTTTGTTATATTGTTTTCTTTGTTGTTAAAGATTTATGGTAATTAAACATCTAATGATGATGGATAATAGTCTCATAAATTGTTTTTGATAACGGGTCTGTAAAAAATAATCATATACATCAGTGAATATGACCGATGTCATCATTTTCTACTATATAAAGTACTCGTATTGTGACAGTAATATATGTATTTTTTCTGATCACGTTTTTCTTAATGAGGCTCATCAAAATCCGCAAGTGGTCTTACACATCAACGATCATAACCTGTGGTGTGATTCCATACTATATTATTATACCATTAAACTAAAAAATGGAACGCTACATTCAATTAAAATTCCAATAAATATCAACAACAATATCAAATTAGTATTTCATAGCATTTATTTTGATATTATTGCAAGCATCCTAGAGACTTGTGTTATTTTCTTTGTATTCAATGGTTTATGATAATTGCAAATTTTATGATGATAGTATGGTGGATGAGATTTCCTCACCCCCTTCCCTTTCACTGCATACACCGCCACTCATCACGTGTCCTTCACTCCTCCTCATACTCTCTTGTTGATCATCTCTCACATAGCATCACTACTCCACTCTACTGCCACGTATCAGTAGGTCTTTTTCTCACCCCTCTTTTGACGATGAAAGGATCCAGAACCATAGTATATGGTTTCGTGTGTGGTGAAAGTTTTATTATGACATCTGTCAAACTTAGTACATAGTCTCAGACATGATACATCCACAAAATATTAATTGTGTTGTGATTTTCTACTATATTAGTATCCCATTAATTTTTCAAATACCGATATTGTGGTTTAGCCTCGTATATAGTTTTTTTAGGCCAAGCTTTATCACAATATACATCAAAGTCATTAGACAACACTCAAACATTTACAAACATAATCAGTTTTGTGATTTTCCACTATATTATTAGTATACCTTTTTTCTTTAAATACAATAGAGCTCTCAAACTCGAATACTAAAAATGTGGAACATGCTTCACCGGCGTTTTTCCATACATTAGTATACCATTAAATTATTAAACTTGTATTCCGTTAAATACCGACAATAATACCAATTCAAGATGTCTAACGATGTATTTTGATAGTACCACGGATCTTAAGTATTGATGTTAAATGAATCGAACAGTCCACGAACTGTTTGAGTGTAGTTCGTATTCGTTCGGTAATTATTTGTTAACAAGCCGAATTTGAATAGGTATTTGGGTCCAATAGTTAAAGCTTTCATACAATACCCTCAAAGTCACTAAATAATCTCACGCATCCATGAATACAACCCGTGTTGTGATTTTCTACCATACTAGTATTGCCATCAAATAAGTATAATTTTAGTTTGATAAATACAAACAATATCAAACAGGCTTTCTCCCTGGATTAATCAACTTTTGTCATCTCAAACATGTTAGTAAATGTATCACCTATCAAATAATATACTCGTGTCAAGATTTTATGCAATACCAAGTAACTAAACACCGTCAGATTATTATAAGTTTAGTCCAATAACTGACAACAACATCAATCATGTATGACAGTCTCATATATCCAATGAATACAACCGTCTTATGAGTTTATGTCACACTAATAAACCATCTTATTAGTACAATCGTAATCCCATAAATGTCAGCAATAATATTAAAGTAAGAATTCAAACATAAATATGTGAACATTCATCTTTAATTGTCTCAATTCTCAAACATGTTACTGAAGAGTCTTATCTAAGCCGTCTTATATCAACCCTAGATGTTGGGAGGTAAAACCAACCTTATTTTTGTCTTTCAGATATATACTATTTTTATTTATTTCGGGTGAGAAAAATACTTTCTGCCTGAAAACGATTCTACAAGTGCATGCATCAGTATTTAATAAATTGCAACGGATTTCAAGCGCACATATGGGGTCGTGCCTTTTACTATGGATAATTTAATGTTGTACTCTGATATTGGATAATGAAGTACGCGATTTTTTATGATGGCATTTTTTTCAATATATTATTTCCTCGTTATGTAAAGGAAACCATAATATAATACATATATAACACTCACTATGATTCTGTTTAGGACATAATTGTTGTATATATTTGTCTTACTCATTTTTGTTCATACAAGTTCTCCTTATCTATCGGAATACAGCTTGTTCAATTTTATTATGTTGCTCACACTGTCAGCTGACTGATATTTTTTTCCCCTTTTACTTGGCTATCAATTTGACTCGTAAAAGTTGATTACTTTTATTTTTTTGAAGTTGGGAATGTGGGTGGTTTAGGTTTAGGATATCACAACATTGCCCTCCTAAGAAGTTTTTCAATGAAGAACTGTTTTTGCGTGAGACCAATAGCATTATATGACATAATAACAAAGTTCAAGCATATTTTAAATTTGGTAAGTATTATGATAGGGAAGAAATTTACTCACAAATTTATTTCATTGTATCTGATGTCCTATGTGGTTCTTCTGACTACTAAATAAATTACTAGTTTTTTAGTTAAACTTTTCTTATTCATTAACAATGTTCTCTTGCTAGTTCGGCTTGCAATCAGTTTTATAAATTTCATCGGCCTCGAATATTTTATAAATATTATAGGTGTTTTTCTTTTTAATTTAAAATAAGGGAATCAACATGCAGTAATAATACCTGGCGTCGAATTGGCCCAATAGTCAGCTTAAGCTGAAGGCCTGAACTACTTTTTTCAAAAAAGGCCTGAACTTCGGTAAAAGAAAGTTGTAGACCCTTTCATCTATCCCACATCGCCAAGAATGGGAACCAGAAAGAGAGCGCCAGTCTATAAAAGGAGAGGCTGAGGCAACGTAAAACATACTTACCTGGACGGGGTCAATGGACGATCATGAAGGTCCATGGCCTAGGCTGTTGACCTCCATTGCACTCTGGAGGGGCAGCTGTCTAAGGTCTGTCCAAGTGGCAGAGCCTACGTCATAATTTGTGGTAGAGGGGGCCTGCGTTCGCGCGGCCCCCGTCCAATCCTAGTTCTAAGATTTCTGGTGAAAGTCCCATCTTTCTGGTGAACGTCACGTCCAATCCTAGTCCCAAGTATTCTGGATGAGTTTCCCTTCATTAGGGGCCCTGCGTTTGCGGGCTCCCCGTTCAATCCTAGTCTAAAACGTTCCGGACAAGTCATTGTTGTAGTTGCTTATACTTTCATCAATTTTTAAGCAAAACAATGGTGGCAAATCATGAGGTTCTAGGTAATTCAACGATTTTGCGGGTACTTTTGCTTCTACAGCTGTTTTTACTCTCCTCTACAGATCTAACGCAAAGGGCAAATATGAAAACAAAAACAACTGTCAGGCCAACAATTACATCTTATGTCTGAAATAAGTCATGTGAAACTAAATTAGCTACATCTTATGTCTGAAATAAGTCATATGAAACTAAATTAGCTTTTCAAAAAGTCTTTAACGAATACTTCAGTATCAATAGGCCAACAATAAGTATCAATAGGCCAACAATAACAATCACACCTGCGACTGATCCAAGAAAGTCATGTCTGAAACCAAAATAGCTATTCGAGAAGTCTTTAACGAATACTCTAGTATCAAGTGGATCATTTATATCACCCCATTGCGATGTAATCATAGCGTACAAGGTCCAAGAAGCTGGATAACTCCACTAGTACCATATCCAGTATATGGGCATCCTCTGTAGTCAATAAGTATAATACTACAAACAGAATATGACAAGCACCTTAGAAAATGTCAAGAAAAGGTTGTAATCTCATCCGAAACTTACTGGTCGAAGATGAACCCTGAGACTTATATTCAATATTGTATCACCGAAACAATTTATAACGAGGAATTTGTATTTGCGTCAGACCAATATCACTATGTAATACGGTAACAAAATCTCATAATATTTTCAAATTGGTTCTTGATTCTTGCATTGGAGAAGAAATTGTTTTGACAAACATTATTTAATTCTAATTCAATCAACTTAATATTCTTCTAGTTAAAAGTTTCTCCTCCATCTAAGCCATTTTCTATTGGTTGATGGTAAAAGTGTTATAGTTTCATCAAGCTTAAATTATTAGATCTTTATGGTATTGGTAGATTTTTTTTGTTTTATAAGGAGATCGACATGAAGCGATGCCGCCTACAGCTAGGGCTTTGAATTGGGCCTCACACAAAACCTAGCTCAAGAACAAGACAACAGGTCAAGACTTCTGCAAACGAAAGTTTGAAAACCCGCTTCGTCTATCCCACATTGCTATGCATTGGAACCAGAAACAGAGCGAGAGGCTATAAAAGGAGAGGGTGAGGCACAGGACATCATACTTACCTGGACGGGGTCGATGGACGATCAACAAGGTTCATGTCCTAGGTTGGTGACCTCCATTGCACACTGGAGGGGTGCCCGCCTAAGGTCTGTCCAAGTGACAGAGCCTACGTCATAATTTGTGGTAGAGGGGGTTTGCGTTCGCGCAGCCCCTGCCCAATTTCAGTTCAAACTTTTCTTCGCGGATGGTGAGCTGCAACATGCCAATGTTGCTGCTGGCGGATTCTTCTGGGAGAGAGTCTCTGCTCCGGTAAACAATATTCATTCTCTTTTACTCCTTTTGCACATATCATCTTCGTCTTTTTCTCTTTACACAGGTTTTTATATGCTCGTGTGTTATGGTGCACCAGTTAATTTGTAAGGCAGTCAGTTTGTTGAAATATTTCACTTATGGTACTTCATATTCCGATTTTAGACGTTAAAATACATTTGATTTCTGCAAAATGGATGGCCGTAAAGAGAACTATTTTTCAAGAAGAGGAGGTTGTGAGACCAAGTAGGTGCAGAAAAGAGGTCTTTCATGGAGCATCAGCCGGGTGGACTGCCAAATTCACCTCCAATTTTAACTAAATTATCTGTCTTTCTGCCATTAGACGAATACCCAATTGTTTTTGCTGCTGCCATGGCGGTTCCTGATGTGTCAAGCCGCCCTAATTGGAGACAAGTAGAAATCCCACATGAGTGTGTCAAAGTTTTATAACAAGCAAGTCTTCAAAGATGTATCCTGCGATCGCGGTTCTACAAAGGCATCAAATGCAACTCTCTGTGGAGCAAGAAGGCTGCTCGTTCTAGCAATCCTAACTCTGGGGTGAGGGCGTCAACTGGGTGAAAAAGGTAGTACTAAGTCTGGAAACTATGACTTGGTGGGAACTGGGAAGTCATGCGGTTTAAAGTGTTTCAAGGATTTGGACTTGTTTTGATTCTAATTTCCATTTTATTTAATCTTGATATCTACCCGCTCAATCAGGATGTGATAGTATTTAGCTTCTGAAGATTGAGTTCGAATTGCTACTGTCAGCTTATAGTTTTGCTTCTGTCATAGCACTGCTTTTACAGTATCCTGAAGTTGGATTTAACCATTTCAAATTAGTTTAAGTCCCATATGCAAGGTTCTGTTGAATCACATCATTACAGCTTTGCTGGAAATCGATCGCTTTCTTAAATCTTGTTTATGTATTGGTTTTATTTTTTTTCTTTCCGTGTACAAGGTGATGTTTTTGTAGAATCTTTTTGCTGTCGACCAGTTGGGACCGTTACGTGCTTTTAACGCTGTGCTGATGGTGTAATTATATATTGAGGCTAAGTTGCAAATTTAAGTGCATATTCCTGATGTGTCACCTCATGTTGTGGCTTTGCTGCTTGTGAATATTTCTGTTTCTGTATGTCCTTATGAAAATGAAATGCAATCTTCGATGAAGATTTTTGTATTGCTATATGAAAGATGGTTGGTTTGAAATATATGCTTATTGACTAGTTTCCTCTTACTCTGCATCCATTTTAACCAAAATAAGCCAGCTTTTATAGCAACAGATGAAGGTGATGTTGGCCTTCATTTGAACCGTAAAAGGTGGAAAAAGGAAGGGAAAAGAGGATTTATTGCAGAATAGGTAACATGTCTCTTCTTGGGTTCATTCATTTTTATATAATGAAAGAGAGGCATAAGAGATTTCATGTCATGTGTATTGCAAAGCCTTTTTTTTTTTGGTTGTCTAGTGATGCTGGTTGTTCTTTAATGCAATCAGTATGTCAGAGAGATTTTTTATGAATCTTTTTGTCAGAGATGGTTAACGTGTGTTCCATAGTAGTTGAACTCCATTAATCAGATCCACGGCCTCTATATATGAACCTCCTATACAAAAAGTCGTCTGTTTATTGTTTAGGACGATACAAGTCGTACTAGTGCATGCAACCAAGACATGTCTGTCTTTGCAATGCCAAGGGTCTGAAGCGCCTTATGTCTTACATGTCTAAAACTGCATTTGAGCATGAAGGTCTATTATCTCTGTTCTCAGACTTAAATATTGACTGGTTGGATGCCTTAAATTTATTTCTCAAGGGAAGTCAAAACCAGCCCTGGAGCTGACTCCTCCGCCAGTTATTGTTCAATTACATTGTGATGCAACTCTTTTAGGAGATAAACTTAAATTGACTGGAGGTGTGAAACTTGAATTTGCGCCATACTTTTGAAGACTGATCTTCTGTCCTGTCATGTAGATAGAAGTGTTTTCACTTGTTGAAGATCTTATATTGATAAACACACGGCCAATATTGAGCTTGCACCGGATTAAGAGATCATGGAAAGCTGTTCTGCTTTTGATTCACCAGGCAATGGGAAGACAGGTGTTGCCTAAACGTGTTGCTACTTATTAGTTTCTCCTGCTAGCATGGGTTCTGAATAGCATGGAGACAGCGGATGGGGATGGTGTGCTGCTTGTTTGATCTTGCACATGGTAATGCTCCTGGCCTCCAACTACAAGTTTCATCTAGATGTATTGCCTTTGTCACCTTTGAGGTAAGGTCTTAAGATGGCTATCAATTTGACTTGTAAGCGTTGATTATTGATTACTTTTGTTCTTTTTGGAGTTGGGAATGTGGGTGGTTTAGGTTTAGGGTATGACAACATTGCCCCTCCTAACAAGTTTTGAAGAATTGTTTTTGCGTTAGACCAATACCATTATATGATATAGTAACAAAGTTCAAGCATATTTTAAATTTGGTAATTACTATGATAGAGAAAAAATTTATTTTACAACTTTATTTAATTATATTCAATGTCCTATGTGGTTACTTTTTTCTTATTCATTAATAATGTTATCTTGCTAGTGTGACGGCTAGCAACCAGTTTTATAAATTTCATATGCCTCGAATATTTTATAAATGTTAGAGGTGTTTTTCTTTTTAATTTAATAGAAGGGAATGGACATGCAGTAATGCCTGGCGTTGAATTGGCCCAATACTCAGCTTAAGCCCAAGGCCTGAACAAACATCGGTAAATGAAAGTTGTAGACCCTTTCATCTATCCCACATCGCCAAGAATTGGAACCAGAAAGAGAGCGCTAGTCTATACAAGAAGAGGCTGAGGCAACATTCAACATACTTACCTGGACGGGGTCAATAGATGATCATGAAGGTCCATGGCCTAGGCTGTTGACCTCCATTGCACTCTGGAGGGGCAGCTGCCTAAGGTCTGTCCAAGTGGCAGAGCCTATGTCATAATTTGTAGTAGAGGGGGCCTGCGTCCGCGCGGCCCCTGTCCAATTCTAGTAAAAGTATTTTCCAGTCAAAAGTGTTTAGTCGAAAGTGTTTTGGGGAGTCTTTATACATTACAAAATTTTCATCGTCTGCAAAGCAATGATGGCAAAAAATGAAATCAAGTTCAACGATCTTGCAGTAATATTTCTTTTTCTGCTTGCTTTTACTCAGCAATTTTGTGGCCTAATCTTCCGAACGTGTTTAGCTTCTGAGAATTCAGATTTACTTTACTTTGGAACTGTAGTATGTTCTGTGGAAAACTTATTTGGATCATCTTCTTTGGATATTGAATGATCTAATGCAAAGGGGCAAATATGAAGGCAAAAACTCTGATCCAAGAAAGACTGATCTATTCTAAGAAAGTCATGTCTCAAACCAAAGTAGCTTTTTAAGAGTCATGTCTGAAACCAAAGTAGCTTCCAGCATCAAGTGGATCATTTCTATCACCCCATTGCAGCTTCCAGCATCAAGTGGATCATTTCTATCACCCCATTGCGATGTAATCATAGCTTTTTAAGTCATGTCTGAAACCAAAGTAGCTTTTCAAGAGGTCTTTAACGAGTACTCCAGCATCAAGTGGATCATTTCTATCACCCCATTGCGATGTAATCATAGCGTACAAGGTCCAAGGAGCTGGACAACCCCACTAGTACCATCTCCAGTATGTGGGCATCCTCTTTAGTCAATAAGCATAATATTAGAAACAAAATATGATAGGCACCTTAGAACATGTCAAGAAAAGGTTGTAATCTCATCCGAAACTCGCTGGTCGTGGGAAGATGAACCTTGAGAATATATTCCAAAAGGCATAGAATGCAGAGGCGATAATTTCGGCCGTACTATGATTGGATGTTGCAACCACGATCATCATACCAAAGAAATTGAAAGACAGCAATGTGAAATACATGAATAATAAATACCAAAAGAACTTGAAATTTATCATTGCATAGGTGATGATAGAATAGGCACCCGCTTGACGGAATATATATGGAATCTCAACAATAACCTGCAATCAAGAAATTTATGTTCAATGATATACTCCTTCAAGTGACACTTAAACAAATAATTAGTAGCAACATTTCCCATAATGTGGAACTCGCCTGTCCAAAGGCGTAAGGCAAAGCAGAATACAATCCAGCTGCTCTATAGAAAACTGTCCTTTCAACCGCCGCTACTGGCTGCACTGATGAAGAATTTTGGACTCCTAAAAAGATAGTAGCAACATACATTGAACCCATTGCATTTAACAGGTTTGCTGACTATGCCTGTATTTTGTTATGTCAGTCAAGGGTATTACTGCTTATGCATGTCATCTCGAGCTAGTTTAAGATTTTGATATACACACACGCATATAGATACAAACGCATATGTAAGCACACGCATATATGTATATGCATATACTATATACATGTGTATATATTTATACATGTATATGTATGTATAATAAACATAGAGAGAGAGAGAGAGAGCTAAATGAGCTACAGGTCTACCTAGCAGCACTGGAATCGAATCCAATAACATAGTAGGTAAGAATCATCCAGATACCCACTTCAACAAAGGTGATTGGTATCTTGAGAATCCATGTGGGGAGAGCATATGCCCATGAAGGGTAAACAAGGAGGTCCCTTTGCTTGAAGAAGACTGGAAGCTTGTATATTGTCATTGAAATCTCTCTCTCCATTGAAAGACCAGTATGCCTCAGCAAATTCACTTGCACTAACAAACCTGTAAGGCACGTCCTTACGCGCCCAGTACTGCTGCTGGTCTTTCTTTGAGGTCACCTACACCGGATTTTCTTTTTAAGCAAAACTTATATAAGAAACAGAAAGCTTCTATATTGAAATTCATAAGATTGAGAATCGCACTTCTTGCAAGAAATCAGCCACTCCTTTTCTGTCCAGGGCATTTGAATCCAGTAGATTCAAAGAATTCAAGAACATTTTCTCGGGGACCTTGGTAAACAATGTGGCCATCAGATAGGAGAACAATTTCATCGAACAGGTTGTATGCCTCTGGAGCTGGCTGTAGCAGAGAAATGAAAGCAGTTTCTTTCATAATGTGTACATATTGCCTAAGTGAACTCATAATTTGGAAAGTCGTAGAACTGTCCAATCCATTAGATATTTCATCCATAAGTAGTGCATTACTTGCTCCAACAAGCATCTCTCCTGTAAAGTTAAGAAACCAATCTTCAGACCTTTTGCCCTTCAAACAGTTTTTTTTTCCGGATAAGATTGTAATACATGAAAATAATAATAAGAAATAATTGTTAGCACTACTAGGAAAACTACTACAAGAATAGCATTCCGTCTTCAGTTTCATGTTAAAAGAACAAATTGTTCTCACCAGTGGTAACGCGTTTTCTTTCGCCCCAAAACCTGGAAAAAAAAAACATATAAATTTATGATGATGTTTTAATTGATCACCAAGTAATTGTTGGATGCGGTGCCGTTAGAACTCCGTCAGTTGTCTGTAGCAGGTGAGTTGCTGACCTGCACAAAGAGAAAGGGTCAGAGGACCCGGGATTCATGGCCCCGGGTAATACCCTCCGACGCTCAAGTCAGTCTGGGCCATTTTTGTGGAGAGGTTTATATATATATGGTGAAGGTTTAAATGAACTGAGGTGTTCTCGTAAAACCTGTGTTTTCACTGTGGGGAAGATGAGTAATTTCTCTCAATTTGTTGTTACTTGCCCTCTCTCTCTTGCTGTTCGGCTTTCTTATATGGCGGCTTGGGCCAATGCATGGGCAGAGCTCTGATATTGTGACAGACAAGGAGGTCAGTCAGATGACACTTACTCTTGCATGCTCGCCACGTGACTCGGTGCCGAGCTGAATAAGCTAGTCTGGGGCATCTGGCTGGGAGTTTTGCCCGGTAGAATTACCTGGGGTAAACTCCTAGAACCGAGATGAAGTATTCTAGAAGCACTTTAGAGTGCCCGAGATGGCTGATGGTGTGGGGTCAGCATGCCGAGATGAAAGTGGCCGACTCCAAAGAGCAATGGGAGGCCTTTCGTGATGCTCGTAGCTGACGCCAGTAAGGGTGGTATGAGACCAGTGAGTAGATCAGATCTTTGGCCGAGTTCAACTCTTTGGCCGAGATGGGACTGCGGGCCGAGATGAGACCTTGGAACCAAAGATGATTTAGGCCTTTTAACCGAGGTGAATTCCTTAACCCCCTGAGGGTACTGAGATCGTATGGCCGAGATAACCATAAAGTCAAGTGGGCGTGATGATGATGGGGCCCTATGGCCGAGATGGGTTGCCTGGTCAACCTCCGGGCCGACCCGCCATACTTCGCCATTTCTTACACTCTACTTAAGTGTTGACCGTTATTGACTAACGGGGGAAACTTTTTGGCTCATCAATTTAGATTATTTTTCCATTCACATGTCGTTAGATTAAAGTGGAAGTGTTTACTACTACAAGTTACCCTACGGACATAATCTGTCATCATAGACGCTTCTTTGCCTTATTAATAAACTTAAATTGATAAATATCTAAGAAATTGAAAGAATGAAGAATATAAGAACACAAAGCTTTGTTCAATACGCAATGCTCTTGTTTTGGAGTCTTAGAATTGTGTTTGGAGGCGTGTTTACAATGTTGATGAACTAGCCTATTTATAGTCAAATACCACATATGTTTATATGTAAAGGCTATGTGAACAAAATAAACAAAATATAACTAAAGTATGTTCTATTTGATTTGATTTAATTCTACACCTTCTTTTGGAGCAGACTGCATTCACACGAACCCATTGATCTTTCTAAATCACAAAAAATGAACTTCCAGTTGAACATTTAAAATCTTGGAGTTGTAACTCAAAACAATCAGGAGGGTTTGATCAACGTGAACTTCCTTTTGCCGCTGTTGTGCGTTCTGCTTTATTAGTTGATTAATCATAGTCTGATTTTTCGAGTGCATATTTTTCAGAAAATCTTTTCCCGGAAGCTTAAAAAAATTTTAACTCACGGTTGGTCTATATGTTTTGTATAATACAACAGAATAATAATATTTGTCATACTAAACAGTGTATTACAATTATTAAAATGAATAACAAGTACTGATATGATTGCGATGGTGATTATTATTTAAGCCATTTTGGTTTAAAGAAATTTGACTTAAATCATGATTTTAGCTATTGTGTCGTTTGTAAGACTAATTTATTTGGACTCTGTTCTATTTAGTAGAAAATACAAGGAAGATTCAATATTTAAAATTGTGCAACGTGTGATTCAAACTAATACTTAGGACATTTTTTTAAAATATAGCCTAATCTTTTTAAATTGATCACATTAGTACTTTCTATAATCGTAATTTGATTTTTTTATAAAGTAAGAATGTCTTGAGAATTTTGGAAGAAATTAATAAGTTTAAATTAGAATTAATACTAGAAATCTATAGTTTGACTCGAATCATGATATAATTTTACCAGCAAAGGCATCATGTCACTCTGGTGACTATGTGGTTCTTCTAACTACTAAATAAATTTACTAGTTTTTTAGTTAAACTTTTCTTATTCATTAACAATGTTCTCTTGCTAGTGTGACGGCTAGGACATAGTCTGATGGAAACATGCAATGATAATCACTTTGAAAAAGGGAGGTTGGGAGTTCGAATCTCTCCGGAGTATTTGTGGAAAATTCCATTGCTTGGGCTCCATAATGTTGTATCCGTGTATATAACATGTCATTTATCTGAATCTATCTGGTTTCTGATTTGCATCTATACACTTCTTTGAGACCGGGTGTAGCAGGGACCTTTAATGGTCGGTACAACCTTAATGTGATGGCTAGCAATCATTTTATAATTTTCATCTGCCTGGAATATTTTATAAATGTTAGAGGTGTTTTTCTTTTTAATTTAAAAGAAGGGAATGGACATGCAGTAATGCCTGGCGTTGAATTGGGCCAATACTCAGCTTAAGCCCAAGGCCTGAACTTCAGTAAATGAAAGTTTTAGACCCCTTCATCTATCCCACATCGCCAAGCATTGGAACCAGAAAGAGAGCTCCAGTCTATAAAAGGAGAGGCTGAGGCAACGTAAAACATACTTACCTGGACGGGGTCAATGGACGATCATGAAGGTCCATGGCCTAGGCTGTTGACCTCCATTGCACTCTGGAGGGGCAGCTGCCTAAGGTCTGTCCAAGTGGCAGAGCCTACGTCATAATTTGTGGTAGAGGGGGCCTGCGTTCGCGCGGCCCCCGTCCAATCCTAGTCCCAAGTTTTCTTGACACGTCTTGGCAACTATTGGAGCTGGTGTGGTAGACGTGGCCTGCGTTTACGGGGCCCCGTCCTGCCCTCCTAGTTATCTTGACACGTTAACAATAGTTAGGTTATCAATAGTTGGTGCTGTATTTCTGGTCAATGTTTGTGCAGAATGATGATGGTAAAAGTGGGTACAAAGTATATCAAATATGTGCGGTAAGTTCACTTCTACCGTTCCTCTCTCTTTTAGAACGCCTAATCTTCCAATCTTGATTTGACAGGGTTTTGCTTGTCAGATTGCCAAAGTTGGTTACCTCATGAATCTGCTGTCATGCCACTAACCCCCTTGAGTCTGTTTCAACAGCACCCCGAGCTTTCATTTCCTAAAGATATTCAAGATTCAGAAGCAAGAAAGTTTTGGGTCTGTTGGCTTTACTGGGTAACAAGCACACTACTAGTATATATAATTTCTATTAACAGAACAAAAGAAAAGCGAGTGTGAATTCTTCAATTACCTGTGGCATGTCAACCGAGTATCTTATATCGTCAAATGTAATTGAATGAGGCTCAAATGGAAGGATCACACCCATCTTTCGGTTGTCATTTTCCTCTATGGTATCCTACCTCATGGATGAAGATCCAGATGAGATACTGGCCCGTCTACTCTGATGTCCTACATCTGCAATTTCATTTTTTATCTAAGATAAGTTGTTAAACAACAATTTTGAAGAATAAAAGAATTCTTTAAACTCCGTTACCTTCAGATACTGAATGAACATTAGAGAGAGTATTTCCATCGTTTTTGTTATCTTCAGAAAGTATACTTTGAGGTTTCCCAAAAGCTGCCAAAAGAAAGGCGGGGAAGGAACGACATAAAGTTACCACTAATATTTAATGAATATGGAGGAGATCTGCTCAAGACAGGAAGTATGAATACTCACGATTAAGATATTTGAGAAGCAACAATATATATTGAAGATGATCGTGAACCCGAATTTTGCTGCAACCCCTATACAATACCAAGAGTCATCTGGGAAGAACCCTCGAGACTTCATGACTTGAACTCCCAAAGGTTCACCTGCATTGGGCAAAATATTTGAAACAAAAGCAAAATCATAGTGATCACCAGCCGATAATTAGCCGAAAACCATGTGACTAGAACGGCAAAGTAAATAATTCATCTTGGCAAAATAGATTCTTATGTTTGCAAAACTTGATATTGTAATTCAACAGAATGCGGTGTCACATACGTAAACTGAGGTCACACATGTTGGATGCCTATGTAAGTTTCCTCCCCTACACGGTGCAAATTTTTCCAATAGATTATATTTGTACTCTGTAACAGATGAATCTAAATCTTTTGTAACTAATAAATGCCAATGTAACGCTAGTGCGGTAACCCTGGTGTTTTTACAGTCTCTGATGCTGTAAAATGACATTCGGGTAATGTGACCTTGGTGTTTTTAAAATAAAAGCAGAAGTTACCATACATTATTTAGAAAGACGGTGTAAACTAGAACTTGCCTACCTATTTTAATTCTTTTCATGTGGTTGTCTAACAGCTGGTTAAATGATTAATGTGTGTCTAATTTCTACCCATAATTGCACCATGAAAACGAGGCTCATCTAACTAGTCTGGGAAAAAAAGGCAAGATCCAAAGGGGTCACTAATAAGTTTTGCGCTCAACCACCAAGATGCAGCTATTAATTACTTGGATGCAGAAAGGTCACACCCTCATCCCAAGTGCCCCAACCGCTCTAACCCAAGAAACTTCGTGAATGAGGTAAATCAAGTCGCTCATACGAATGGAAGTGTTGATTCCATATAGAGATGGTGAAATACCACTATTTCTTCACCACTTAGAGAAAGCTCAACTGTGGAAGAAAAGGCATCCACCTCTGAAAGACATCCATCCATAATTGACAAGATCTTCAGGATATAAGCGTTTTTTGACTTCTAATCATACACCAGAAACATTGCACTATCTGTTGATAATTGACGGCTTAGGAGTTAGTACCTTAGACGATCATACAATCTTGAATCTCCAAAAAGAACCTTGACTAGTGCACTAAAATTTGTATATTGTATCAAACTAAATGCACAAGTGTCGAATAATATTTCACAGACTCCTTTCTGGACTATAATTTAAGGCATATTTTCCTTTCGAAGAATGACTGCGATAAGTCTCATAGCATGATAAATATTTGGAAAGTATACAATGAGCTGCAAAGGGTGAATACCCTGATTTATGTCACCTGAGCAAGCTCAAGGGGAACATGACTTACAATGATAAATACAACTGGAACAATACAAAAACAGTTAAAACATGAAGTAAATTAGAAATAACTAAAGGAAGCCAAGTTCAAGGAAAAGCCTCATAAGGAATTCACATCACAAGAATTGAACAGGGAGCAAAACAAAAGTAATGTTCAAAGTTTGTCATGGGCTTCTCAATTGTTAACTTTGCTCTCACAAAATCCCAGAGGATAAGAGTACACATTAAAAACAAGGTTGATCTTTGGTAGCAGTCCTTATCATTCTTCATTAGGTTCTTTCTGGTGCGGTATGCCTTTGTTCACATCAGAAGCAAGCTCAGCTTCAAATGACAGAGAAGGCAATCTTTGATAAACGCGGGAACCTAAAGGAAGAAGCTTGGCTTGGCCTCTGGACAAAGTTTGGTGGAGCTTCTCATATGTCCACTTCTGTTGGATGTAGATAGCTACTGCTAAGACAATGGCCATGACTGGTATCGCGATGTCCCCAAAATTAGTATAGAAATCAAATCGCGGATTGACAAACTCATATTCCTCGGAGAAGTAAGGGTTAGGAATGGGAGACCTCACATAATCATACAAGTGAGGAAGAAGCCTTACTGAAGTTATACCTATATAATAGAACTTTCTTAGTGGTTTGTTATGTATCTTCCACAAACAATTACCAATTATTTGAGGAAGGAGAAAAAGGTCTTGAACAAGTCCCACATACTCCTCCAGCTGAGTTTCCCACTCACGGAATACACGATAATTACCAGATGCATCCACAAAACGTTGTGTCTGAACAGGTTTTTGGCTTGTGCTGAGAGAATGGACTAGTAGTATAAGGATATAGCCAGCTACATGAATGCACATGGTACTAACCAATACCTTCTTGTCATTTGGAACACGATGTGGTTCAAGAGGGGTCCTTGTAAGCAATCGGATACGAGATTTCCATACCTTCTGACAGAGCCTCAATGTTAATGAAAATGCCACAAGCACAAGAAACTTAACTGTATACTCGATTGTGCGTATCCATTGACTCCTGTCGAGCTCATAGGACGAGCTTTCATATGATTCAGAAGCCATCTTTTCAAAGAATGCTTCTGCACCTGTGATCAAAGGGATGCTATACCCAAGAGCTTGGATGCCTAGCATGACCAGTGAGATGTATGGAACAGATTCAGCATTGTCCCTGATGTAAAATATCTGGCTAAGTAGGCAAGCAATTGCCAACGAAAGAGTCAAAATGCGTAGAATTCCTTCAACCCCTCTGCGAGAAAGGATGTCTTCTCTTTGTCTTCGGTACATAATAGGGAAGGTTTGGAGCTTGATTGGCTTAAAATAGAAAGGATCATCTTCACTCCTTTTGCTAGAGATTGAAATCCTGGCTGTTGGATCCGCTATCCAACGAGCTGTAGTAGGTGGATATGACACAATCACTTCAGTTAGGCAATCCAATCCAGATTCAAGGTCCATGCTTTCATATAGCAACTTCCATGAAGCTCGAACATCCCTGCAACCAATTAAATACATCTTGCCAACGTGTTCATCATAGAGTCCCTCGACAAAGAGCATAGAGAAGTTTCCATAAGATTCTCCTACAAGATTAATCTGGGCAGAAACATTCAAGAGGAGCTGTTTCTCTTTGTAATCAACTTTTTCATGAAAGGGTTCTTCTTTCCCAGTGGTGGAAATGTTTGACGAATACCAGTAGCGCCCAAACACAGGACCAAGCGAGAGAACCTCCAATTGAAGATCAGTTCTTGAGGAGCGAGGAAACTGATCTGGAACTGCAGCTACATGAAGAGTGAGGTCCTCAGACAGAAGAGATAAACTAACAAGAGATGACTGAGCATCTTCTTGTTTAGGGAATTGCAAAAACGACTTCTTAACCATATTGGCGAAGTTGAAAGGCTCATTCTTCTCAAGGAGTGCACCAGCTTCATCAACTTTGGAATACTTATAGTATGGACGAGCAGCAGTGTACTGATCCCAGAGTTCTGCAGGCCGGATAAGCTTCTCAAATGTGAGGGGAAAGAATGATCCCTGACCATTCTTGATGCTTGAGATTGTGCCGACTACTATGCTTCGTTGTGTTATGGAAAATGAAAGTGGAACATATAAGCAGATCCTAGAATCACAGCCACTGTTTTCAGTATAGCCATATCCAAGGCAACCAACCATACAAAGCTGCCCCGTAGAAGACTTCCAGATGCCCTCAGAAGCAAGTGTCATGTTATTAAAACCAGTTCTCTGTGCTGCAGTGAACTGATTCTGAAGTGGAGGAACTGCTCTGACTACAGATGATACCCTTTCGAAACCATCATCACCTTTGGAATTCATCTTCTCACATCGGACGTCCTGAATAACAAATTTAACATCTTTGAAGCTCCCATCTGTTGCTTTTATCTCCTTATCTGATGCAAAGGGTCCCAACTGACTGCAGAAATCATCAGTATCATTGCATTTCCAGTTTGGAACAATAGCTAATCCTTCTTGCTGAGTAAATCTCTCAAGAATAGAACAAAAATCCATTCCTTTATACATATCAAAACTATGAGGGTAGCTATCTATGTATGGGTATGGATCACATGCTCTTGACACAAGTTTTCCAGAATCAAACTCATAATTTGCAGCAGTGCCCAAACGCGAAGATATTTGAACCTCATCAAAATATTTGACATTTGATTTTTTATTCAAACTCTTCAAGCTCCCTTGGATGGCTCTATGCACCAAGGAAAAAGTTCTTGGATAACGAAGCACAAGCAGGATTTGATCATCCTCCACGAGAGGAGGCTGATCAGTGTAACCAGGATCCTTCATCCACTCCCACGGATCTTTGGAACCAGGCTGACGAGAGGGCAACATTGTGTGCCCCAATAAACACATAACTCTCTCACCACCATTTTTCTCTGATTCACTATAAATTCCCTGGAATGAAACAAACATCTGAGAATGACCAGGCCAGACATTAAAGCGAGGACTACTCTCATGTGGCTTTTCAATGAACAAATCCTCCATTGTTATTCCCATCTGCAAAGTTGCACTAATAGCAACCCAGTTTTTAGATCTATGAGCATGGTCAACATCCATAACCCAGAAAGAAACTAAGCTCAGAGGAGATCTTGTCATATCAGATGGGTTCTTTCCAAGATCTCTATCATCAAATGGCATTAGTGGAGCCTCCTTCAATTCTTGCCACCAATCTCCATTCAGAAAAGATAACTCTTCTTTCAGGGTAAATACTCTGTTATCATCAGGTTTTAAAACAGAAGCAGAAGCTATAACAGAGGCACATTCTTTCTTTACCTCAGCTATTCTCTCATATTTGTAACTAACTGTACGCCCTCTTCCTGGACCAAACTCTCCATCTACTAGATATGAATTAATACGCACAACGCATAGAAAAATAAACATTCCCCTGATTATCCAACCCCAATCCAGAAAAGACATCATCTTTATCACTAGAAATTAGAGCCCTTTAGGCCAAATACTTCAAACAATCGGCAATCTTTGAGACTCCAGAATTAGCTTTTTGCAACAAATGGGTCAGAATTAGCTATTGGTAATTTCTTGCACTGTAAAATATTACTGCCACCTGGGGTTCAACTAAATAAAGTGAAGACAAAGAAAAAAGTTCAAAATGAAAGCTTCTCAACAAAGAGCTAAATGAAGAAAGGGCTAAACCCCATGATTCATGTAAAAGTTGCACTAACCTGCGAAATAGAGGGTTTGATCGTTCTGTTCGATACAGTGATATATTTCTTTGTAATGGGGAGAGGAAGATCAGAGTAGAGAAAGCATTTTCAAGAGAAGTGTAGAGCTGACGTCGAAGAGAATGGTAGTGGTGACTGTAGTCAACTACCTGTTGGTAAACGTTTATTTAAATTTCATTTATTTTCAAATGGGGAAAAGACAATTTCCTTCCAACTTCCAACAAAACTTGTGAGTTTTTAGTCAGTTTTATTTTATAACGTTTGTAATTGATAAATTAACATGTACGATAAATGATTTTATTTTGCATTTAGAAAAATTGATTTCTTTAGTTTTTAAATTTCACTTATTACTTAGCTTTTAGAATTGAAAAGATGTGCCGGAAATATATAAGAAAAAAAATTTTCTGTTAATTTAAATATGTGAAAAGTTATAAAAGTTTCAGTCAAATTAAAAATTTAAAGAGATACAACCGGCCATGGACACCATTTATACATTAATATATAATAATCAATGGCATCATTTCATCATATAAAGGTGATATACTTGCACATAATTTTTCCTTACTTTAGTCCCTCTTATATTTTCAGTATAAATTTTTCTTTTACTTTAGTCCCACTTTCATTTTCAGTTATCCCTATGTGTGTATTAGATCTAGATTTCTCTATATTAGTAGATAATTTGTGGCTCATATTCTGATGTTAAAAAGTCTGACATTGAACAAGTGCTTGTACTAATTTATTTTGCCGACTTCAAAACTAGCGAACATTGACTTTTTTCTCACATGAGAAGTCTGATTTGCTGCTCTTAAATTTATCGTATGATCACTCACAGTAGCTGTTTCCTACTCCAACTTCTAATGGAAAAGATCATACTTTTACTCAGTTTATTATCGTTTTAGTTACAAAATAGTTACGCAAAAGATGTAAATCATGAATTAAACATGTATCTTAAATTGATAAGGTTTTTAACAGACAACATATACAAGATGTTCATTGTAAATTGTTGGAGGAAAATTGGAAAATTAGAAAATAGGTTTATCTAAAGTTGGTGAGCAACATATTTTGAGCTTAATTATGGTTAGTTTTTGTTAATCAAAAATAAAAACTAATAAGTCCTAAATTATCTACGCAATGAGTAGATGATTTTAGGCTTTTGAATCACTCAATTACGATACCGGATGAATGAGAAATTAATGCTCAAAGTAGGAAAAAAAATAGTTGAAAAATAGAAAAGTGATAATGTGGCTTCATGAGAATTGAACACATCATCATTTTGCAAATATATCACATTGGCCAATTGAGTTGAAGTTGCCACCTTATATAATGCTAGGAGAGGCACTTTAGATGTGTCCTAAGGGGAAGAGAATTTTTGACCGGAGGGAAGACACAGATGGCTGCCGCGCGCGCCATCATCCGGCCAGCTCGTGGCTCGTGGGTTCAGCTCGGTTCCATCTTTTGGGACAAATTTTCTTTAAATTTTTCCAAAAAAAAAATAAATTATGTCAATCCTACGGCTGGAACTAAATCTGATCGTACTGCTGGAATTAAATCTGGTCCGTGTGATCTAATCTAACGGCTCAGATTAAAACTGATCGCAGTTGTTAATCCTATGGTTAGATTTTAATCTGATGGTTACCGTTGTGATCCAACGGCTCCAGATTGTCCCTATCTTCGGTTTTCTAATCCAATGGCTATGATTTAAACTGCCAGAAGTTTTAATCTAACGGTGTAGATTTAAACTGCTTGATCCGACGGCTCTGATTCGATCTGGCATTAACTTCCAAAACCGATTTTTTCTTTACATAAACAGAGGCAAGGCTCTGTCTGAATGTTTTCTTCATCCTGCATTCTAACACTCTCTGCATACGAAATCCAGTATTCCTTGCATATGAATTTTCTTTTGTATGTTTATCAATTCAAGAAGTTCGAACACTTCACAGGTTTGTAGAGTTCTTACGGTATATGTTCATCAATTTGAGAAGTGTATCCTAGACTCATCTCGGTTTGTATGTTGTTCTATTTTTCTTTACACGAACACACAGAGTTCCGCTGACACAAATTCGGCTATCAATGATTTTGAATATGTGTGTTTCTAACATATTCAAACTGTGAGGTAGCCATTTCCTCCCGCGCTCGTAGATAGGGCGATGCACAACATTTGTCTTGTGTTCAAACTGTGAGGTAGCCATGGCCGCACCCTCGATCTAAGGAAGGATTACCTGCGCCAGTGTTTGCTATTTTCCTTCATGTGCAACTAATGCACATGCTATGCTCACAGTGGGAAGAAGTTCAATACTAAGAATTTGAGAACGTACCGCACGATAACTTTCATCCAAGCCCATGAGAAAATCAAAGCCCTTTGGTTTAATTAATCTGCAAGCGCAAGTGCCGAAAATGCATGTGGGAATTGTGTCATGCGATTGTAACTATGCCAGACAGTTTTCAAACGGCCATAGTAAACTGAGATCGAGATTTTCTCCTGTAGAGTGGAAGCAATTGATCACCATAATTCATAAAGTATGGCGTCAATTCTTTGCAAAAATCTTTCTTAAATGATCAACCTAAACATCCCTTGTTGTTTCTGCATGAGCTGCAGTGCCGTACGATTCCTTGGCGAGGGCATGCATTAGACAGCCAGGCCAAGCCAACAGCATTACATTGTTGCCATAACGAGTACTCGTTTGAATCAATTCTTGGCTTCTTGATGGTTCCATCGAAGAAGACCGCTTTATTGTTAGAACGGAGGACACTAAGAAGGGTCTTCCTCCGTACAAAGTAGTTATCACCATTTTTATTCAATGGCTGGGCGACAAACTGGAGTCATGGATGATCCGAAGGATGTGAGTAGTAAGGAGATGTGATATCACAGGTTTTAGTCGGATTCGATGAACTGGGCTGATACAAAGATATTTAAATGATCACATGAAGAAATTGAGCAAGAAAATTGATAGTGACTGAATAAACTCTTCGTTCGATTAGTGGTCTAGTACAACAGTTGGGGTATATGCATCTAATATCATGGATGGATAGCTACATATTCCGATATGGACACAAAGTCGTCAACAACAGTATATTCCAACGACACCAAAAGCTATCGCTAGAGTCTAAAAAGGATGAGAGACAGACAAACAATACATTCATCTCAAATGATAAAGAGTTTGATTTCACTGAGACGATATGGATACATAGTCAAGTATACAAATTCAAAAATCACAAACAACATACAAACGGAGGATAACTTGATAAGGTTTGATAAGTCTTCTGGCGTGGTTATTGTTGTGATCACATGTGGAGTTTGAACATGGGAAATATTCTATCTTTAGAAGCTTCTCCCAGAAACATTAGAATGTGCAAAACAAAGCTGTCTAGAAGATGATAATTGAGCTTACAATATAGTAAACCTTTTTCTTTTCCTCGTTGACCAAATATTAAGTGCCTGATTCTTTTTGTTCATTTAAAAACAAACATTTCACATGGTTTTGTCCTTATCATCGTAGTGCTCAATCTCCATTAATGTGTTGTAGTAACTTGTCCAAAAAGTCAAAGTAGTAATCAGATTAAAAACTACAAAAGCTATACTTCCTCTCCTTCGCCATGTGGAACGTGTATTGTCAATATGCTATTTCTACCTTTGATCCCCTTAGGTCTTATCCATGGACTCAAAATAGTCTATAAGAAGCTTTGATAATGAATTTTTTTTTTTTTTTTTTTTGGGGGGGGGGGGGGGGGGGGGGGGGTGTTAAAGACAGAAAGATGTTGCTTCCCTCTTATTTTGCCATATTGTTTGCTTTCTATAGGTTCGGAAAACAACCTCCGTGTGTTTCTAACACATGGATATGGTTACGTACATCCGACCCCCTATATCCCGCCATAGGCAGAAACCTCTAAAGTAATGGGGTGATGTTGTTGTTGTTGCTGTTTGCTTTCTATCAGTGTTTGTGGATGCCTTTATTAACAGAGTAATGGCATTCTCTGTGTTATTCGTTGTCAGTGGTTTAAAGACTAATGACATACATTAGGCCACGGTACTACTGATTAGTTTAGTACTCATTGGTTTGGTTTACAACCTTTGGAATGGAGGGATTAACTTACACTGATTTTATGATGGTTAGAGACCATGATGGTCTTTGAGAGCTATACAAAAACTGGGGATGGATTTGTACATGATTTGCATGAGAAAAATCGTGTATCTATCTCCCAGTAAGGCTTCATACTTATAATTCACCTGAAGATTTTCCGGTTTTCTGCCTGCCACTTCGCTATTTGCTACGCAGTCTTCTCTTCTCTTCTCCATCCGTCAGTGCGTAATGAAGGAGTTTATGTGGACCTTTAGCAAACCAGCAGGGACTATGCATTATCAATTACAGTAAGTTCAGGAAAAATAAATAAACAAGTATGTTATAGCCTCTTCAAAAGTTACAAAGAAAGCCACAAAAAATTACATCATCTATGCAATAGCTTTTGGCAAGTAATTCAGCTCTTGACATTTTCTTCTTAAATGGACCTTACCTACCCGAATAATTACTCTTACACCAAGCATTGGAGAGCTGAACCTACCATTTCAACGATTCTGAGTAGCAAGAACCAAGAACTGAAACTCTAGTTATGTAACCATGAGATGTGAGCTCACCTCATTCCTTAAGGTCAGGAGTTCGATTCTTGTCCATAGAAATGGAAGAGCATTTTATGGTCAGATACAAAAGTATCCAAATGGAGAACTTTATGCATCGAAAGAAGTACACATATTAAAAGTTCCCTTGGGAAAACCAAAAAAATCTCCAGTTATGCATAAGATCTTCTGCATGTCTCCCTGGGAATTACATTACACTTAATACAAGGACTCTGTCAACTAGAACATGCAGGAGCAGAAGTAGAGTTTCAAGGTAACAGCACAGGCAGTTTAAAGCTTTGCATTCCTTACACTTGCGGACAATTATTTATGTGGTAGGGGTTAATTCAAGTTTTTTGTAAGTTTGAGGAAATCATGTTTCTTCATATAGGAAGCCTTTTCTAGTTATTTCATAGGAAGTCTTACACAAAAATGAAAGATCTTGAGAGCTGAGCTGCTATTACTGACAAATTGATTGGGAAACTAACTAAAACATCAAACGTAGCTTTTTGCGGTATTCTTTTTTTTTCCCCATTCCAAAAAGGGTTTTCCAGTATCTCTTTTTGGTGGGTTTTCCATTATTTTCCAGTATTTCTCCAAGGAATGTTCCTCCTGACTACCAAGAGAAAATTCTAGTAGCACAAATAAGCTGATTATTTGTTAGAGAAGGCAGCAATAAAACTAACTTGCCACCCTCATCCTCCTGATTATTCGTGTAATCTTACCAATACAACAAATCCTACCGCCACAGACCTGAGTTTGCAGATAAAGGAGTCCCTTAACCTTAAATAAACACTTATCATGGTCTTCTGTAGTTCCTATTGTGTTGTGTTCTACCTGTGATGAACAACATAATCACACATTCCGAGAAGATGGAGATTCAGATGTACTACTCGGGCCACCTTCATTAGGATACAGGCCTGCTCCGCTGGCAAGAGAACCATTTCCATCTTCCCCTTTAGCTCGAACTGGGATTTTCACAGAGGCTCTCTCCAACTCTTTCTCCAGTTCTTCTTCCCTCCGCAATGCAGTAAATTGACCATCCAAGGACCTGGCAGCGGCCAACCACGCACCAACAATTATCAAAAGTATCCCCCCAAGATAGGGAGTTGAGTTTGCCAGTGAACCGAAAGTCAGTATCATGAACTGTTGGATTAAAGCACCTCCAGACTTTCCCAACGGGTTGCAGACAACATCGATTGCAGCCTTCCCTTTAAGCTGATGCAAAGTAAATTACAGAAGATTAGTTTCCAACAGTAACAAAATCGAAGAAAAAACAAAATACTAGCCTTATGACTGTAATAGTGTGAAAGTGATATTATTAACAAATCGATTCAAATATTGAGCAGATCGTTGAACCTTTGTCTCTTCATCCAAAGGAATGTAAGCCATTTCCTTGCAAGGATCAAATAAGCTGTACTTTGCACTCTTACTGAAGATGTTCTGCATGGCACCAACATAAACAGCTGCAAGCAGTGGTGTCAGCCCGAATTTTGCAAGAGCAGGAGCAAAAGGGTCGCCGAACAAAATCAGCGAGAAGAAGCCAACTCCACTTAAAAGCAACACAGTGGGAGTAATTGTGGCTGCCACACCCCAACCGTACTTGTCAAAAATCCACTGGCTCAAAAGCATCATAGAGAAAGTTGCTACTCCTGTAGCGGTTGAAAAATCACCCATAAAGGATGAATACTCATTTGGGCTTGGGAACTGCAATGTCAAGAAAGCATAGTAACCAAAAAAAAAATAGTAGGACATAAGAATTGAACAACATCCACATGTGAGAGCCTTTTCCCGTGACACAAGGTCAAATTTATACCTGCGCTTTGAGCTTTGATTTCCAGGTGACCTCAACGAGGTTGATGCTTATTCCGTAAGCAACAACTAAGGTAGCCAAATCCCTAATATATCTTTTGGATACCAAAAACTTTAAGCTCTCCATTGTTCCCATTTTGGATTTCTCCTGGAAAAACATAAATTGTCTTTAGATAATAACATATACTTCATGTGGAAATACTAATCACCAGAAACAGAAGGCATAGTGAGTTACCTTCTTCTTTTTGCTTCTGGTTGGAAGCTGCACGTTATGATTAACCCACCAATATAACCCACAGATGCCAAGGCCCATTAGCACAACAATGCTCATCATTCCCTTCAAGGATATAGCCCAACCATCAACTCCGGGGCCCAAATTTTGTCTCAAATTAGAGAAGTATTTTACTGTCCGACCGGAGAAAATAAGAGCAACATTGGCTCCAAGTCCAAAAAGGGGGTAGAATCTTTTAGCTTCTTCAACAGTTGTTATCTGCAACAAACAAAAAATAAATAAATCTTGATTCTGGTTCGAATCCAATGCATGTCCTATTTCTTTACTGATCTTCATGAACACTAAGCTTTCAGTTCAGCAATTATAGAGAATCTAACAGCTTACGAGATTGTGAGAAGCCTCAAGGAGTAAAACCATACAAATAAAACCATCATAAAGTTTACCAGATCAATATTTGAAGCAATAAGCATGACAGACGTACTCTAACACGATCAGTGTTGCATCACGAAGCACAAAATAAAATCATTTTGAAGAAAAGCTGAAACTTCACAGATAAGTAGCGAAGTTCAAGACACCCAAGGAATAACTCGCCTGTTGACACAAGAAAACTTGTAAGTTTTATTGAGTGAGAATCCATACAGAACAACTGCAGACCTTTACCTAGGTACACTAAATAGACTAAAGCTTATGCTCAGTCTCCACTTTGGTTTCAAATTGCTATTTGATATATTTTCTGAATAAGATATTTCCGGAGATAACTTCATGATCAGAGTTCCTCGGGTATATAAACTGGTGAAAGTCAATATAGCTGATCTTTACTTACAAGATCGGAATCTAAAAAAACAGACCAGCAAACAGAAATCCATTAACACGCTCATACCAACAAAAACACCTACCTGGTTGGCAAACCCCCAGAAGAGCACAGAGACCACCACACTTCCCCAAAGCTCTGCCATAACATAAAACAAACAGAAACTCCAGATCCTCATAATAGCAATTGGTCCAAGGAACCTTGGACCAAGCACGCCTAGAAGCTTATCAGCAAAATCTGTGGGGTGAAAATAGTTGCTGAGAGGATACAAAACAAATCCAAAAGCTCCAAAAAAGGCAATAAACGGAAGTATAGTGGTGTAGAAGAGGGCCTCCTTGGACAAAACATTAGCCAATTTTGTGTACAAGACCATGAAACCAATAGCCATAGGCAAATTAACCCAGGTTTTCAAGAAAGGAATGATCTCAGCACTTGACCCTTTTGCAGTCACCACCAGAACATCTTTGGTGTCTCTAAGAATTGTATAGTTGAAAAGAATACAGAAAAACATCATCCCGAGAGGCAGAATTTTTTTCAGGGTGGTGAGTTCAATTCCCAAAAACTTGGGTTTCTCCACCTTTTCAAAAGCTGGTTGACCATCTGCAGCAGCTGCAGCTGCCTCAGCCTTACAATTAAATAAAGTTTTGTTGTTTTGGCTTAGCAAATTAGGCTGGAAAACAAAGCCGGAAAATTTCTCGAACCCGTTTGACTTGACAGACAACCCATCAAGGATTTTAGGTTTAACGGGGTTTAAGGGATTGAATCGAAGTCTTAGAGCCTGTGCTGAAGGATTGTAGAAGGCTCTAGTTTGGAGATTCGAAGGTAAGGAAAGAAGCCCTTTGGTCTGAAGAAGAGCTTGCATTTTCACCCTCTCCAACTTATCCTCAAAAGCTCCTCAAAGAATCTCAAATTTTTGAGGAGGATACAGTAGGATAAGATGAGGGGCGCTAAGGAAGAAGATTGTGTAGCCGAAAGGTAAAGAGAATGAAGTCAAAGAAAAAAAAATCCACAAAAATGCTAACGATTATATTACGGAACTGCGGAGAAAAACAAAAAGAAGCTAACACAAGATGCTAGGGATCCTCGCAGCATCATTTCCCAGAAATTTGTTTGTCCAGATTTTACAGAAAAAATGTTTTGTTCAACTTTGACAACGGAATTCATTTGTTGTCTTTATTTGTTGTTATATGATTGAATTTAAAAAAAAAAGTCAATCTAAATGTACTGTATTTATACAGAATTTAAAAAAAAACTAAATAGCATCGTAATCTAATATTTTACTTTACATTTTTTTTGTTATGTGATTGAATAATAAATCCTAAATTACACGTAAAGCATGAACGCACCTACCCACAAGTTCTCTTGCTAGGATATGTCATGTTTGAATATGCGATACGACATATTAAGCTATACAAATTCGTATCTAAAAAGGGCTATACAAATTCGTGAGAGAATTTATTTTGGTTTAATTGTTGTTTTCATTTTTTGTTGAATATTGTTGTTATGTTAATATTTAAGGATCATAAATTGCTGATGTATGATCGTATATTTAACACAGACTTTTTTTTTTTTACTTCATAAAACCTTTGATGTTTATATATGATTTACTATGACCCAATCTTTGATAAGCTTATAATAGGATGTACTAACAATATTACAAACTTGTCTATAAAATCAAACAACGTCCAGCCTTGCATATGTATAAAAGATAACAGGAAATTGTAGATTCTTCCTACAAAGGACAATGTACATGTATCAAGATTTGGTAGACTCTATAAGATTGATTATATTTCATAACATATATGTATATATATTGTATATAAGTGACGTGATCCATTTAAAATCACAATTTCAGTAAAATATTCAGCGTCAAAATGAGAAAAAGCATCCAATTTTGAAACCTCTTGGGACCAAAATATCTATGATTGAGTGGCAAAGTGAACATTCTCTACTCTTGACGTGTACGGATGGAAATTATTTTTCATATATTCTTGTTCTTTTTTCATAATTTCAAATATGTGTTAAAAAAGTATTGAGATCTTGTAAATGTAAATATATAGAAATAAACCGGACAGGATCTGGGCAGGCCAAAACTTAGGCCAAAAATGAGGCCACCACTCCGGTGTTGACACGTGGCTAATGCTGGCTGAAGTAAAAAAAGGTTTTTGAGTCGGACCAATAATATCACGCCACGTGGCAGGTTGGACCCAAAACTTAATTTCCCACTCCCGTCTGCTGTTTCCCGTCCGCGTATTCCCCCCTTCCCCAATTTCAGAAAATTCATAATCCCCCAACCCCATTCTCAATTTAACCCTAGCAGCCTCCATTCTCAGAAATTTTGCAACTCTCCACAGCATTTCCATTCTCAGGCGAAAACGAAAACCCCTCCATTAAAATCTCCCCTAAAGATTCAGTCGTTTCCACCCTTTCCCTTCATACCCCAAATTTCGACGAAAACGAAAACCTTCCTTGCTGCCCTCCATCTTCTCCGGCGAAAAGAAGCAGAAACAAGCCTTCCATCTCGCCTCATTCTGCGATTATTCAGCACCTTCTCCGGCCCTTTTCATCTCCTTTGCTAAACTCCTACTTCTGCGACAGCGGTGGCACCTCCTTCGCCAGACCGCCTTATCCTCTGCTAACCCCCTTCTTCGGCGATAGCGGCGGCGATTTATTGGTATGCAATTACTGTTCTATCTTTCTCAGCTTTTCCTGTGTTTGTTGCGGTTGTGCTTGTTGATTCATTATTTTTTGCAATTGCGTTCTTAATTTGAAGAATCCGCTTTTAGACATACATATTAGCTCTAGATGTCCAACTCCATAATGTAGCATGAAAATCATACACTTCATGCTCTAAAAGTCCAAAGAAATTATCGATGCCCTGCAAACAAGTATGTATCTGATTATGTATGTATGTGTAGGTATCTGATTTTGTATGTATGTGTAGGTATATGTATAGTTTTATGCGTACATCCAAATATTGTCTACATTGCTGCTAGGCTTGGGATTACCTTCCTCCAATACATTAAGATATAGCTTTCTATGAAGTGAGGTTTTGCTCTTTTCGTACTGCTGCAAACCGATTGGAAGCAGATTGGAAGATTGGAAGCATTATAGTTTTGTATAGTTTTGATTTTTTTTATTTGCATTTTGATGCAACCGATTGGAAGCAGATTGGAAGATTGGAAGCATTATAATTTTGTATAGTTTTGATTTTTTTATTTGCATTTTGATGCAGATTGGAAGCATTACTCAAATTCCAAATGGCATCTTCATCGACTGTTTCACGTAGAGATATCCCTGACATATGCGATTGTGGTTTGTTATTAAAAGAACAAATGGCATGGAAAAACGACAATGTGGGACGTAGGTTTCGTTCTTGTGTTAACAGAAGATGTACTGTGTTCGTATGGATGGATGATAAGTTGTGTCAAAGATCTCGTAATATTATTCATAATTAACTACGGAAACGCAATGCTCATGAAACACAAATTGGAGAATATGAGAAATTGAAGGTAGAATACCAGTCGCTGAGAGATGAAAACTTGGCGCTGAAGAGAGAAAATGAAGTTCTTCATGAAGAAAACAAATTCATGAAAAGATATAACCAGGCTCGGAGAAAAGAAAACAAGGCTTTGAAAGAACAAAAGAAACCTACGAAACAGAAGAGCAGTAGATGCACAAATTTTTTAGTTGTGTTGCTATTATTAATCCTCATCGCAATCATTGTATTTGTGCTTAAGTAACACTATTAGCTGCGTTCCATTATTCGTAGATCTGTCAAAGTTGTCGCAGTAATTGGACTTACGTTTTGTTGATCTGTCAAAGAATTTTACCTAAGGTTTCCTACAGGAAAATGATTATGTCGATGGCCTATTTCTTTTACTGCGCATTCTGGGTTGCGCATCTCTTTCATATGCATTATTTTTACATATAAATTTTTGGGTGAAGATAAATAAGTGATATAGAGGCTCGTTTAAAACGAACTGCTAGTCTTATATGCTCCTGTTTATATTGGGGGTACGAGAGATCGAATGTACGCAATCATATCCAATTCCTTTAAGAAAACTATACAATTTTTTAAATTCTGAGTGTCAAACTATAAAATTCCTTTGAGAAAACTATACAATTTTTTTTCTTTAGAAAGCATTTCATACATGTAAATTTTTAAATAATAAAAAACATACTACCATTCTCTCTACACGATAGTTAAGCCCAACCAACAATGCAACAAAAACTAAACTCATAATAGAAATCAGCAATCCCCATGAACTTCTACATAAACAATTAAGAAGCTCATATATCTCATTCTCCAGTATTCCGACGAATTCAGCTGCAAGAAACAATTAAGAAGCTCCTTAAGATCATCTTTGGTATACATCTCATTCTCCAGTATCATCTGCAGCATTGACCTTCAGAAATCAAAATAGGGGTCCTCAGAATCTTTCTCCACCGCCACACTCTCTACAAATAGAAGAACTACAACAGGGAAACATCCGTGAGTATTTTCCAGTCTCTGTAAATATGCAAATAACATATTCCTAACAAGTACGTACCATATAAGTGAGGAAAGTGAAGGATTGTGAAAGTCGTCACATGAAAAAGTTAGACGAAGGACAAAATACACCCTCCATACATCGAGGTATACACGTGCACTCTACACCTGCAATGCCACTACTAGAAGAACCTTGCATTTGTGAAGATTGTGAAAAAGAAAATGTCCCGCTACCGGCTCCATCATGTTGTGTAAATGATGATGTGTAAATGGAGGAAATGAAATTGGCCACTGATACGTAGGATTCAAATGAACCTGTGAAATAAATATTCAAAGGCAGAATCAATAAAAATGGAGTACATGTGGAGGTGGGCAACGGCAGCAAAATAGATATTCAAAGGCAGAAAAATATCCAAGTCCAATGTACCTGTGGAGGTGGGTAATGATGCAAGTATATCACGTGATATGTTGGGTCTGATGTCCCGTCTAGTGCAGTTGACATTGGAATAAAATCCTAACAAGGCTGTAACAGTCAAGAAAAACAACGAATAAGCGACCAACATTTATAAATACGCAAAAATAAACACAACATATATTACCTGCTGAGAAGACAACGGAGTATTAACATTCGATTGACATGTTTTTCTCCGGGAGGATGTTTCCAAACAACTCTTGCGTCTTTTTCCTGTCTTTGGTCTTTCTTTGGTTTTTACACCCTTTACTGTAATACCACGGTCATCGTTGACGCGTGACACACTTGAGGACAAAGTAGTACCAGATGTCTTCTTTGCAGTTTGGAAAATATCGTCAACTTTGTCAAGTGCCTCAACAATCAGACCCCGAGCAACAGTGTATGTTTCTTCCATCAAAGAACATTTGGTTGCCAATTGCAAGTTAAGTTGGCATATATCCTTGTATCTCATATGGCACAATACACTATCATCCACACCACTATTACTCACAAGTGCTTCATTTATACCAACGGAGGTTTCTTTTGCTTTGCGTGTCCAACGTTTCAGGAAATACTTATCAGGTATTTTAAAAATACCAATAGTAAGGAAAACCTTTATCACATGCGAACATAAAATCCCAGCAAAGACAAACTTTTTGCAACTACAATCAAATTCCTCATTCTCAGCATCGTGCGTTACAATGTGATGATAATTCTTTCCGTATGGAGTGATCTTGTAACGCCTAAAACCACCAACATTCTCACATTCTACACAAACGTAGTCATGTGTCTTCAGTCCTTCTTGTTCAAACCACGAATGAACTGCTGGCGTATACACGGATGATGCATGCTTACTCAGCTGACTAGGAAACTGCATGACGGGGACTGTGCTATTTGCCTTGAGCTTGGCCTCCAGCTCTTTGTATCGACGACCTTCAAGCATTCTCTCAAAGTTATCGAAGAAGACCAAAAACTTGTTCTTGTAGCTAACGTACTGTTTCAACAATGCATTTATGCTCTCACCTCTTCCAGTACTGGTCATGTCCCCACAGAACATATGACGACCATAAACCAAAGACCATTTTTCTCGAACCTCAAATGTCTTCTTCAACCACTCATTATCTTTGAGATCATATTTGTTTAACATTCCCGACCATGCACTTAAGAAATCCTTCTCCTCTTCCAACTCATATACACACCTCTTGAAGTCCTTCTTGAAACCTTTAAACCTAGATATGACATTGCTAAGATGAATGGCAATATTTTTATAAATATGCCATATGCAAAGACGATGCTTGGTCTCAGGCCATGTAGATGCTAATGCCTTAGTCATTGCTGCATCCTGGTCGGTGAGAATGGTTTTAGGCTTTGAACCCGACATAGCAGCAGTAAAGGAATCAAACAACCACTCGAATGACTTAGCTGTCTCGTCATATAACAGAGCAGCCCCAAAAAAATTACAGAATGATTCGGCCTATTACCCGGCAGAGCTTCTTAATGAATCGGCCTATCTGAGATGAAATTAACAGAACAATACAATAAAGAAATACATGAACTCTAGAAATAAAAAAATTACAGAATGAATGTTTCATGTTACAACCAAATGAACCCATGAAATCGTAAGGAAATAAATCAAATATATTGTAGGGGGTCAAAATCATCTGTTACGGGATGGTTGCCCAGACCGCCTTCTGCGGTTGTTACGCGATGGTTGCAAAAAATGCTCTAGTGGAATTCGGAGAAGAAGGCTGGGTGGTAATTTTCCCAGGCAGCCGAAGTCGCAGGTTTCTTTGCTGGGAGGCGGGATAGTGGGGGGGTTGTTGATTAGCGGGTTAAACTGAGAATGGAGTTGGGGGATTAGGAATTTTCTGAAATTGGGGAAGGGGGGGAATACGCGGACGGGAAACAGCAGGCGGGAGTGGGAAATTAAGTTTTGGGTCCAACCTGCCACGTGGCGTGATATTATTGGTCCGACTCAAAAACCTTTTTTTACTTCAGCCAGCATTAGCCACGTGTCAACACCGGAGTGGTGGCCTCATTTTTGGCCTGCCCAGATCCTGTCCGTATCATATACAACATATCTTTTTTTTTTCAATTTTAATTATTGGTTTACTTTACGCGATATTTTCGCGTTAGTTATCATTATTTTAGGAAAGCAAAAGTTTAGTCTGAAATTATAAAATTAGGTGAGATGTTTAACATTTGTTATATATTCTAATATTGGTATATGTTATTTCATGTTTCGTTGTCTAACGATAGTTTTTGTTGTCGTTAGAATATAGTAGATATGATAGTTGTTGTTGTTGTTATTTCTTTGTTAATGTTAGTAATGTTATAAAATTATACACAATGTATTCTCTGACGTTCCTTAGAATTGTCATGAGAATAAAAAACTTTAAAGGGTATTATGTGAGGACCATAGATTGGCGTATACAAAATAGACTATCAAATATCTATTTTGATGGTAGCTATGTAACAATATATATTACAACTACAGTATCCAATGGTTACAGTTGACGGTTATTCGATATATGTTTATTTTTACAAATACATTTTGAATGCCACGTTTAATATGAATTGATTTAAATCATTAGGAAAGAATATAAAATTTGTTTTCCGTAAAAAGAATAAGTTAGTAAAAGGATTAGGATCCCCTCACCCCAAATTCATCACCACATGCGTCACCGTGCGACACGAGGGAGCAGGGAAAGTGGGTGGAGTGATCTCATCCCGTAGTGAAACCAAATGTATTTCCTCTTTCTTTTCGAGCGGCCTGCTTTTCCCCTGGTCTCGGGTCTGGATTTACTCTGTCCAATTGTGGGTTTGGACTGAATTAGCAATGCATAAAATCCTCCCTAGCCCAAGTAGTACCAAAGCCGAAAAATACCGGCTATTTGTAATGACAGGCCCATTCTTTTTTTTTCTTTTTTATTTTTAGGGTTAATTGCACCTGGTATCCATTGTTTTCCACGAAGTTTTAAGTAGCATCCAATGTTTCATGAAACACACTTGGCATCCAGACTTATAGGGTTAATAGACACCTGGCATCCAGATGACCGGCTGGACGACCGTTGACCGCTGAAATCGACCTTTGACCAGACCTAACCATACTTTTAACCTGACTTTAACCACAGTTTACAATTAATAAAATAATAAAGTCAAAATAAATTAAAAGTTTAATAAAAAATAATTCAAAAATCAATAAAAAACCTACACCCCACCTCATCATCACCCCTTTCATCTTCTTCCCTTCTTCCCCTTTCATCTTCTTCCCCTCCTCCCGCGCTTTATCTGCCTCGTTGCCACCCCTTTTATCTCTCTGTTTACAAGATTCAATAGAATTCTAGGGACTAAAGCTGCCACACTTGAAATCTACAACAAGCATCACTTTAGAAGAAAACCCAGATGCAAAACCTCAAGATTGAGATGTGAACTAACAAGAACTCTTGAATTGGTTGAGAATTTGAAATCTCAACTAACTGAGAGCAGAGAATCGAAGCCTAGTGCGGTGGAAGAAATGAACCCATTAGTCTTGTGGAAGGAAACCCATTAGTCTCAATAAAGCTAATTCACGCAAGATTGCAGAGTAACTTGCACTATATTGCAGAGAGCACATAGAGGAAGAATCCATGGACTACAAAGACAATTCCTGATTGCCCACAAGGTTCTAACAGCACACATAACATCAGCAACTGAGTAATGATAGCACCATCAATCCAATCACCGAACTTGCACCTCAA
Organism: Eustoma russellianum; assembly: GCA_036186865.1. Lineage (NCBI taxonomy): Eukaryota > Viridiplantae > Streptophyta > Magnoliopsida > Gentianales > Gentianaceae > Eustoma > Eustoma russellianum. Next base: position 1,407,915 of record AP025043.1, read on the forward strand.
CGAGCTTCATACTGGACAATTCTACGGGTGCGCTTTTTGTAAAGAATACGGTAACCACATTCTCTGCACTGGATCACATCCGCGGACTTCAAAGTATTCTCCTGGCCACAATCTCCGCAGATGTAGCTCACAGGCTCCGGTTGAGGATCCATCAAGTGGCGGCGCTAATGCTCTTGAAACATCCGCCGACAGCGTAGTCTTGTGGTGGCGGCAGGATGACGGAGGCTGATTCTCCTCAAACCCTTGCATAAATGAAGGGCAGTCATCTTTTTACATGGTACAGAGCATTTAGCCTAGCTACAGAATTTTGTAGCTAGGCTACAGAATAAACCACAGTTGTTGACGCAACAATCGGTTGATATGTTCCTAACGCCATTGAACGGCGACTCAACATTCTCCAACCCTGAACCTGCATAATGGGTTTTCTTGGTTTGAATACTTGTGCCACGGGAAGTCGAGATATCAGCATAGCAGCAAAGAAGGAAAAGAGACAGAAAAATGCGGATGGATATCGACATGATTGTCCAGGTGAAGAAAACGAAAAAGGTGGAAGAGAAAGATGGTTGAAAGAAAGTGGAATTAACCATGGTTTGAAAATTTTGGGCCCCCAAGTGGGAGAAAAATGAAAAATAAAAGGAAAATTGTTAAAAACCGCCTATAGCAGGTGCTTTCCCGGTTGCAGGATGCCAGGTGTCTATTAACCCTATAAGTCTGGATGCCAAGTGTGTTTCATGAAACATTGGATGCTACTTAAAACTTCGTGGAAAACAATGGATACGAGGTGCAATTAACTCTTTATTTTTATTCTTTTGAAAGGGTACTGAAATTTTGCGATCGGTTGTTCTTCAACAATCCCGTTCGACTGCATCTATTGTCTCTCTACGTCTCTGAGTCACATTTTCTGGAAGATAAAAGTAATTAACGATGGTGGCCTCATCGAGCTCGTGGTCACGGGCGCTGGTTAATATCTCTCCTTACACCTTTGCTGCCGTCGGAATTGCGATCGCCATCGGCGTTTCTGTGCTCGGCGCGGCTTGGTATTCTTATGTCTTTACTTATTTCTACAGATTTTTCATCTTCAGGGCTTCAATCTGGATTTAGCATTGGGATAGCGCGTCCTTTTTATAAACGGTATGCGTTGCTGAATTATTGGGTTTGCAACTATTCACAGGGGTATATATATTACTGGAAGTAGTTTAATTGGTGCGGCCATCAAAGCTCCGCGAATTACCTCAAAAAATTTAATCAGGTATGGTACTCTTTGTGAACGAAGTATGTCATTGAGCATCCTGTTACTTGATTCGGAAGTTCTCTGACCTTACTGGAGGTAGTTTTGCTTGGAAGTCAATGAGATTACAGGCTGTTGCTTTTGTTATTTAAAAGCTTCTCTTTATCCTGGCTCTGAATTAACTATCTCCATAACAAGATTTCCATGGTAATTCAAGCACACTCTGGTCTTTCAGTAGGAGAAACATTGACAAACAAGCAACATTAGTATGCAGTTATTACAAAGATATCAGCTTACTGGGGAATCAGAATAGTTTCTGAACGGAAGCTGTAACTGTTCTTTATATATAAAAGTCAAGACTTCCTCGTGATACATGTACAGTCACTAAAATTACATAAATTTACTTTCTTTAATTGCTTTCTCTAGATAGTAAAATAGAAAGATTGGGGTGTCTTTCTAGTTGAAACTAAACTTAGTGGTTTGGTGGTTAAATAAAACTATGATACTAGTATAATGTCTCCTTAGTATGTTACTTTGTATGAATATACCGAGGAGCTTCACGAAAAAAGGAGATGGATAGTGTTTTTTTATAGTATTTATTGTGTAGTCAAGGATCCATCAAGAACCCATTTTTTGTATATTTAGTTCCACCATTTCCTTCATGGACTAAGGGTGCAGGCAAAATTCCCTGTGCTTTAGCTATTTCCATTTGCAGACGTGCGTGTGATTCCAAGTTTATAAAGTCTTGTACTTTCAGGGTAATGATTCATCCGTTTGAAAACAGTTCAGTTTGCAACTCTGCACTAGCTGACCCAATATATCCTTATTAGTCCACAAGATTGATTAACTTCTGCCTATTTTTATTTTTATTTTGTATGTCTTGGAAAGTTATTTGACACCTGTCATGTTTAGATACTTTTTCTTAGATCATGGCGGACAAAAGCTAGTTTATTCACTTTTTGCTTGGAGAAGGGAGGGTTGAAGAATGTCGCTTTGATTGCTTTGGGGAACAGCATGGAACCTTTTTTTTTTTTTTTTAAAAAAAAGATTCAATTCTGGTTTAAGTTTTTCTTCATCATTATCTTTTTCCATGAGTTATTGAATTTTTTCCTGGTGTAACTCACTCCCTTCTTTTGTTTATCTCATGAGTTTATTTGCACAAGTTAATCAACTTTTCAATCTTTGTTTGAACTCAGGCCTTTTAATTTATTTATTTATTATCTGACGATCAGTCACTTGAATAATTCTTCTTAGTGCAAAAATAAAAGGGAAAGTCACATTATGAACAATGAGGACCATTATGACAATAGGAGAGAATGTAAATAATGAAATTCCTCGCATTCTCTTATTGACCCAAATCATTCATGACTTCAACATTTTTCCTTCACATTGTCCCATCTTGATGAATCTGTTAGGCTAAATCCTTCTTTTCTATCCCAAGTTTCTTGTTTTTCTTTTTTGCTTAAACATCACAATCCCATTGCTACGCCTGTCTGAATTCCTGAAACGGGAGTGAAACAGTAAAGTTATGAAATTGAGCAAGGATAGAACACATACATTTTTTAACTTACAAAAAAAAAATCACATACATTTTTCCTGTCAACCTTCTAACTCTTTGGAAAACATTAAGACCTGCAGGTCTTATTTATGTTGGTAAAAGACTCATTTTTTTTGGCACTATTCCTGATTATTGAATCAAGATCCTTGTGGGAAAAAATGGGGAAAAGAGATGATGATGAAGAAGACTTTTAGCTGGTTTCATGCTGGAGATGGTTTAAACTTTAATTTTAAAAAGGCAGTTTGGATCTGATGGTAATAAAACTATAGAGTTTGGATGGGAATCAAGCACTCATTCAAGCTGGATATAAAAATTTCTCATACTTGAAACTACTCTAGAGGCTAGAGGCTCTAGGATATTGACATTCTTGGATTTTTATATTCTTATTCAAGCTCGGTGTCCTATCTGAGGACCTGCCTGTATGGGAAACGAGCAATATAGTTTTTGTGCCATTGCTTGATTTGTTATGCTGGAAGTACATGCCAGGACACCTAACTTAAGTAATGTTTATGTTTCTGATGATAATTGCATGATTACCATGAAAGATATAAACCTCCCTGTTACCTTCTTGATTTATATATTTATTTATTTATTGATCATTATGTTCATGTTGTGATGATTTAGCTAACCAAGAAGACAATGATGATTATTGACATTTAGGATTGCTAGTGTCTTGCAGTATGCTAGAACAGATTACACATTGCTTTAAGCTCATATATCTTGTATTATCATGTCAGCGTTATTTTCTGCGAGGCTGTGGCCATCTATGGAGTTATTGTGGCAATCATTCTTCAAACAAAGCTGGAGAGTGTTCCCCCGACCATGATCTACGCCGCTGAATCACTAAGAGCAGGCTATGCAATTTTTGCCTCTGGAATAATTGTTGGATTTGCAAATCTTGTTTGCGGGTGAGTAAGCTTAAGTGCTCTTTTTCTCTGCTTTATGGAACTTTGGGTAGGTCTTGAATTTATGATAAAAGATGCTCATACTATTCTTTTCGTTCTGGTCCTTGATTTCTCCTTTGATAAAGGCTATGTGTGGGAATAATTGGAAGCAGCTGTGCCTTATCTGATGCGCAAAACTCCTCACTTTTTGTTAAGATCCTTGTTATTGAGATTTTCGGTAGTGCACTAGGGCTGTTCGGTGTGATTGTGGGAATCATCATGTCAGCACAAGCCACGTGGCCGTCAAAGGCAGCTTGAGGTGTCTGTGACATTGATATCAGGTTTTTGTATCATTGTATTATTTTTGTTCGTTTCATAAATATTTTAAATCTTTCTTATCACCTAATGGAGTGTCGTATGAAAATTCTCCACGTTTCTGATACTGCATGGCTGTTTCTATTTCTAATAGGGTTAAGGACACACTCTTTTTTCACTTTGAAATATGATGGAATAAAGCAAAATGACTCACTAAATTGGCCGCGCTTCTTGTATTGTGAAATAGCAGTCGGTCGATATGATTTGACGCAATTTTTATTATGGGTCATCCGGAAACAATCTCCACGTGTTTGCAACACACGGGTAAGGTTGTGTAGGCTCAAGCCTCCCTTATCCCGTCATAGGCGAAAGCCTTTAAGGCAATGGAATAATGTTGTTGTTATGATACTTAATAGAATTCTAATGGTAATAACTTTCTTTTATCTATTTCGTTCTCTGTAGTTGCAATTAGATGGAAAATAAAGTTCTCTGAGTTCGTATGATGGCTATGTGACATGTAGGCTCATATGTTTTAGAAGCCTTTTTGGGATTTGGTCTTTGCCTGATGCATGGTTTTTGTATTACTTAGATTTTGAAAAGCTAACATACTTCCGCTTTCCATAGCCGGCAGTCCACCACAATCCGAACTTAACCATCCCCGTTGTGGTACTTCAGATCCTTGTGTTTTGGCAAGAAAATGTTGTGTCAGCTGGAGTTTTGTCATCCGGAAAACTAATGCACAAAACTAGTTTACTACTTCTGCTAGGAGTCTGCATCAAGTCTTTATTCCAAGTCCAAATCAGAACGAGGTTTAATTAAGAAGAAACTGCTCCATAATTTGGACCATATCTTTTAGTGCAACATATTTGAGGAATGACCTGATCCTCGCATGTCCAAAGTATTGTACATCTGTTTCTTAGACAGATGCGTTTTTATCAACATGGGCAATTGGATTGCAGTTTGTTTCAAGGATTGGAAGTGGGCTTGTCATATTGAAAGCAATGAGTTACATCATCCCTTGGCCATAGCCTATGGAAGTCTTTTCAAGAACAAAGATGTACAACTACTGCTGCAGAGTCTCCCTAGAAATTCTACGGTAATGCCCCCATTTGATGTACGGTTTTCTTTATAACGAATTGTTTATTACTTTTACCGTGTCCGATAAAAATTTAAGCACCAGCTCCATTGTCTTTTAGTTATGGCCCGTGCTTGTCTGTAGCAAGACAGATTCTGGACAACCATAACCTGGTTATTAAATAAATAGTATATGGATTTTCATAATTGGCTGTATAATCTGTCCACTTGCAAGACTAGTCATTCACGCTAAGCTCTCGAAATGCGAATAAGTTGCATCTGCAACCTATAAGCAATGTAGGTGTTGAATCTCCATTACTAGCATATGGTGCAAGGTTGTGCTGCAATAGGGTTTATGTGCAATTTCTTCTAGTGTAAAATATAGTTTCAGATTCATTTCAATTATCGTCACAGACCAACAAATGTATAGTGCCTAGTTTTCAACTTTGTCGTCTACCTGTATACGCCACCATCAGCCTGAATTAGATCATAGATGCAGGAATTGACATATAAATTTTCCATGGTTGGTTCAATCGAGTTTTTTTGTTTTATCATGTGGGGTTCTTTTGATTGTCTTCTTAGTTGGGGGATGGAAAGGGGTGTAAAGGGGCGTGCACAGATCTACAAGACATCATCATTATACAGATTCATTTGGGGACCATATATCTTTTTTGAATGCAATTTATTTGTTTAAAACCCGTCATTTGTGACTATTCTATCACGGGTAAAACATTATTATTCCTCCTTTTATTTTGTTAGTCATTAACTAACAAGGTTAACTGATGCATCGACTTGATTGCATGTGTAAAATATGTAAAAAAAAATCAGTGATAGATCAGACCGAAATAAAAGAATAAATGTTCAAACGCACAAAATTGTTTGTGAGGACAAATTAACCATCGTAATTTTAGTGTCAGAAAACTAATAAGTTTAACCGTTAAATAGTACTTCCTCTATTCAAAACTGAAATTCGAATTTTTTTTCAAACTATATCGACACTCAATTTTTTTCCCACATATAAGATCGACGATATGGATCAATCATTTCCTTCGTGCTTTATTTATTTATTTATTTTATTTTGTGTTTTTTTGTTTTTGAGTCGCAGCATAAATTCTACATTTATTGTCTTGTAATACCAAATACATAATATACGCTTTTACTATGCACATATTCCAAAACTATTATAACATCTCAACTTTGGTTCATGCCTAAGTACATGAAATTCTTACTTAATTCTTATACCATTTACATGACACCGTCTACATGAATCTACTGCCTCTACTGTGTTTTATTAATGACTATATAGTTCTCAATTGTCAGATAAGTTATATCCTTATTGTCAAGTCTTCTTTGGTCTTTCTCTCCTACGTTTAACGTGCACATCATTCATTATCTCGTACCGCCTGGCAAGTGCATCTGCAGGACGCCTTTGTATATGTTCATACCATCTTAACATTGACTCTCTCATCTTTTCATCTATAGAAGTCATTTCAATTTTTCTTCTTATATATTTATTTCTTATTTTATCATTCTTTGTGTCCTATCCATCTTAACAATCTCGTTTATGTCACTCGTATTCTTTATTCATTTTCGTAATTGACTACCCAACATTCAGACCGTACAACGGTCTGGATCTTACTGTCGTTATGTAAAACTTCTCTGTAACATTTAAAAGTACTTTCATATTATAAAGAAGTCCAGACGCAATTCTCAACTTTAACCATTCCATTGTCAATTCGTCTATCTTTCTGTAGTATAAATTTTAAATATATAAAATTATAAATCTTTTTGTCTTTTAGTTTCAAACAAAATTCCAATATTATTTTTTAGAAAAGAAAAAAAAAAGAAAAAAGACGACATCCGATTCTAGTGATCTTTAACAACCACTACGGTTTTAGATGAACTTTTGAGGAAAGCGTGGAACGTGATGCAAACAACACGCAAACCGGAGCTAGATGATATTCACCGAGGTTGTAAGATTAAGACCAGACAAGTAATGATAAATATTGTTATTTTTCATCAGTTCGTTAGTGGTTATAACCTAAAATTGTATGATAACTTTAAAATAACTCAATAATCAACACCAACAACACTCAAACCTTTTTCCCACTAAAATAACTCAAGAATCATAAAAATATAATTATATAAAGTAAACTACATAGAGATGATGGCGTAAAAAATAAAGACACAACAATCACAGATATCCGTTCTATTCTTAGACCTATAAATGAATTTCCTCAAAAGACCAACCTTTCCAGTTTCATACCAGGCACAACGAAAGCAAACATAATAACCACACAAATTCAGCAATTTGCAGCATCGAGTACACTTGAAATGAAATTGTGAGTGCATCCATCAATACAATAAAAGAGAAAACAGATTTGACCTAAGAACATATTTTAGCCTGTCTTCAGGACACAATTAACCTGTACATCTATTGTCTTAACTTTGAGATGCAATGTTTTATGGCTAGAATTTAAAAGACAGCAGACACAAACTACTCCTTGGATGACTTGTTTATGAGAGACTTGTGGATGTGGGGGATAACACCACCACCAGCTATGGTTCCCTTGATAAGAGTGTCGAGTTCTTCATCTCCTCGAATTGCAAGCTGCAGATGCCTTGGTGTTATACGCTTTACCTTGAGATCCTTGCTCGCATTACCTGCTAACTCCAAAACCTCTGCAGTCAAATACTCCAAAATTGCTGCGGTATAAACAGCTGCTGTAGCTCCAACTCTTCCATTGGCAGCAACTCTCGTCTTCAGTTGACGGTGTACTCTACCCACAGGAAACTGTTCTCCAATGTACAAAAACACAACCACATAACAAGAGAATTCAGATTCAAGTTCTGACAGAGTCTTGAATGAAGAATATAAAATCAGGGCTAATGCTAGTCCTAAAATAGAGGTCAACATACAAAAGGTGTTAAATAACAGAACTGGCTTTCATTTAGAGTATAGTCGAGCAAAAAATGAACGACTATGGTTGGCTAATTATTATTATAAAAACCATTAGATCTGAACAACCACCAAAAAAAAAAGGAATCAGTTAATATGGTGGGCTCGTCACTTAGCAATCAATAGATGTCATCAACCACACAATTGGCAAAAGAGATCGATCCCAATCACCAAAGTCCAGCAAACAACCGAAGTGCAAAAAGATCTCTTGTTTACTAGGAGCATTTTTTACGAGGCAATATTTTAGATATCAGAACAAATAGTGAGTACATCTATAATTAGAAGCCTTTTCCAGATCTTGGCACTCCCCAGCTACTGTTGACTCTGATATTATTCTATCATTATTGTAGTGCTATAAACTAAAGAGGAGGAATATTGACCGAAGAAGCACACACGTATAAGATTACAATATCAGAAGATTCTGTTCTTTCAATACGCTAAAGCTCCTTCTTCGTTACCTCTAAGTCAGAAAGACCGAAAGACAATGAAGTTCCATCATAATAAAGAGAGGCATCAGCCAAAATTTCCATAATTCAGAGAATCTTTTTAGCTACATCATATACATGAACATGCTAGCATGCATAACTTGATTCAGACATACTAGGAAAAACCAAACAACCGAATTGCAATTGCAACATCTTAACCTACAAAGCAAGAAATCTCTTTTTGAGCCTCTGAATGAACTTTGGCATCTAAATCAACTACCACTTAGACACAAGGAAACTACTAACCCAGAACATAAGACTAACACAGCACACAAGGTAATATTTGCATAAGCAGTGGAAATTCCTAATTTTCTACGCAAAATAAGCACGGAGAACGAATAGTGGCAGATGACTCTATTGCTAACTGACCATTAACTTTCTTTGACCTCGCACATTTGCTTCACCGGAGTAACTACTGATTGCTTCACATGCGTACTTAAAACCAGGATTTCAGCAGCTGAAAGCTGTGTGGAGGACAAAAATCAGCATCCTCAACCTTGGTACTTGCTAGCTCTATTTTCTCCAACAACATAAAAAAACATATCGCACAAATATTTTGAAACTGAAAAGCTTAAACTACTATCAACTATGAGGGGGAAAATTCAGAAGCATAACAATACCAAGTACAAGCGGAAAAGAGAAAACGAAAATAGCGAGAGATGGTGCTTCAAAACCCTAGGAAACGATTACTCAATGCAAAAAGTAAGAGAAACCAAATTCGCAGCAAAAAAAAAGGTATACGAAACAGAAAAGGCGGGAACCTGGAGGCCGGCGCGGGAAGAACGAGAGACAGGCCTCTTCTTGTCCTTGTCCTTGTCCTTGTTACTAGATTTCCCCATTATAAGGCCTTTCGCTCCTTTCCCTGACATTTTCGAATCCAAAATCGAGCTTTAGGTGGAAGAAGGAATTGATTTGCCGGCGATTCGACGGAGCTTCGGGAGAAAATTTTACGGGATCTGAAGGGGATTTTGAATGGCTTTCGAACCAAGAGATAAGAGTGTCGGCTCTCTACCGGGCACGATTTGGGCGACTTTTTTTCCAATTACAGTTTTACCGAAATAGCCCTATCTTCTGACGTAATTACGCATAACGGGCTGTTATGTTTGTCTTATGTGCATGACAGAAGCATTCGTACTCAAGCCAACGAGTATTATATTGAGGTTTTTTTTTTTTTTTTTGAAAGATGAGTATTATATTGAATTTAAAATTTGATTTGAATCAATTGTTCTATCATATTCGTTTCAAAAACTTAACTCTGTAAATTTTTTCTTTAATACATCTATACTTGGAACTTATTGATCATTGCGTAAGATACAAGAACATGTAATAGTGTTATATGGAATTTTTTGATGGTTAATTAGAAAAATTAAATCTTTTACTTTAGCTTCTTTTTTAAATTGCTTATTTACCGTTGATAGCTTGCTTGGACTCAGTGTCATCAAAGATTGAAGAAAGTTACACACTTTTGACAAGTTATCATAATATATGATATTTTGGCATATAAAAAAAAATCATAACAATACATGAAAATCGTAAATTGTCCAGAAACTAAATCAGATAAACCTGAACCAAAACCCATAATGAAAATTACGTCAAACTGTATCGATCAACTGTTACTTCACAATATAAGAAGCACATCCAATTTAGTAAGTCATTTTGCATTATTTAAATCCAGTTAAGTTGGCAGACTTCAACATAACGACTTTTAATTTAATCACCATTTTACATACTTTAAAATGTCAAAGTGTGTTTGAGATTGAATCTATTTCAAGATAAACTTGCATTTTAATCTTTATTCCAAAATAATGTCAACATTGATAGAACATTCTTTTGCCAGTGGTTGACAATTAACCTGTGTGCAACTTCAAACCTATTATGTTTCTTTAAGCTAGTACAATCACAATAACTTGAACCTTTTAGCAAGTATACATGCTTTTCAGATAAAGCTCATTTATGTTATGCAATACTGATATAATCAATTTTTATACATATTATTTATACACTCTACTATTTATATCGAGCAATATTCGGCTAAATCGATGCTAGAAATTGATAATAACAATCAAATTAAATAATGGAAGTGTTCATGTGATTAAATAGAAAATATTAATTTTGTTAGCTAAATTAACTTCATTTTTTGAGCTTAACTGAGTTACCATTAAAATGAGTTAAATTCTATGTTATTTAGCTAAATGTAATATTTGTTTATTTTCATTTAAACACTACACAGTTCTATTATTATTGCAGCGGAAAATATATAAGCATGGGAGGCTAGACGACAACCATCCAGCAGAATTTTCTGCAAAACAGGCGCAGTTTTCGAGATAAACAGTGGAAAAAAAAGATAAGTTTTAGCATGATCAAATTATATCAGATCATTTTGTTGAAGCAGTTGAGAAAAAAAAGGTTATCAGCTCCTCTGTGTATCGCGCTTTAAATACACTGGAAGCCTTAAGAAAAGAAGCACTGAGCGCCTGGAGATATTTCCCACAAAGACGCACGATTCCCAAAGAAACTTTTCCTGCCATCATTATTGCCATCACTATCAAATCAGATTAAAGAAAAAAAAGCCAACTGCCTTTAGCAGCCAAATAGAAAGAGAAAAAGAAAGAGCACGTCAGCTCTTCAAGCCATTAGGCGACCAGCCCGTCAGCCAATCAGGCATAGACACGTCGGCGCGTCAGTCAGCTTTCAGGAGCAGTCAGTTCGCCAGCCAGTCTTTCGGCTCAAGTTCCGAGGCACTGCTGTGTACTGTTTTATACGAGGTTTCTTTTTCTACTGCTATTTTATATAACTTAACATGGATTTGATGGATATCATGGATTTAATTTGTGGCTAAATTTCTGTTTTCTTGACTGGTTATTGCAATGGTTGAATTTTTTGTGCTGCAACACTTGCATTTTATTATCTAATTTAACTGTTCATTATGTTTCCAACTGCTAATTGTTGTTGGTATGTTTATTGCGTTAGTAGATTAGCTACCTATTGATAGAACAAGTAATTGAATTTGAAGTACCGGGAGCTGAAAAATTTATTTATGACCGTGTCAACAACGAACCTATAGTAAAACTGACTAGGGATAGATTCGGTTTCTATAGGTGGATAACTAGTAAATTCTAAGGAAATTAAAAGCGACTCGATGGATTAAAACTTGCGTATGGATACGGAGTTTGTCACACCGAGTTAGGTTTCTATGCCAAGGGATTGGGTAGCAGCTAAAATTGAGAATTTTATCCTTAGCAGTTTGGATCAAGTTTAATGTACATGTTGATTAGAAAGTAAAAAATGCTAAATCATTAGAAAAGAAAAACTCAACCAGAGCATAACTAGTCAAGAATTCTTTAGAAATAAAAGTAAGTCTCGGGTTAATTGTGTTGTGCACGGTACAATTGCGCTGTTTATTATTTTTTATTTTCGTTTTTATTTAATCCCAATCTTTTTAAAAGGTTTAAATTAAGGCAAAAATATAATTTTGATACTTAAAAACTAGTCCTCGTGGGATCGACAACCTTCTCACCTACCGTTTCTACAATCGGACCTAGTATACTTGCTAGTAGGTGGTTAAGAAAAAACACATCAAATACTATAATGTATTAAAAGTAATTACGTGACATCTTAATGGTTACTCTATAACTAATAATAAATTAAAATGTGAAAAATGATACCATGTCATTTGTGTTATTTGGTGTGATGCAAGGAGTCCTGCCATTTATATGTCCACCTTTGATTAATTATGGAGTAACTGCTGCAATACCACTTAAAAACTCCTAGAGTCTTTAAAAAAATTTCCAATGGTAGATAGCATTACATTACGTTGTCCGTTGGTTTTTTTGGCAAACATAGTATCAATATTAAAGTAATGTCGTTAGCTCCTTATGCTATAGCGGTTTTGAGCTTGATATTTTCGAGACATCAAGGAAAGTCTTTCTATTTAAAAAGTTATTGAATTTTTTGATTTACAATTCTACAAAATAATAAAAACTCTAAAAACGAATCAAAGTATATATATATATATATATATATATATATATATATATATATATATATTTGTGTGCACGGAGAGCACTAATAATTAAAGAGTGGATTGATTTCAATTTCGCGGTTGATGTGAGAGTGCTGGACAAGTGGATAAGCAGAGATATCTTTTTCTAAAAGTTATACAATTATTAGGTATTGGCAAGATAAGAAACTTGCATTATGAAGCTGTAGAAAAGCCATTTAAGTAGATGTTGAGTGATAGAATACTTAAGTTCGTGACTTAAAGAATAATTACGAGAAATAGATGGACGTATAGATGAGGACGAGATGTAACTAAGGTGGCGTTTGGTTCGCACTTAGCTATCGGAATCAGATGAGTATGACAGTGTATGAGTTTGGAGTATATGTGTTTGGACGTAAAAGTCCTATTTGTTTGGTATTGAAGTGAGAATGTGTATGATTGACATTGATGATGTTTGGAACGTATCAGAATTGAAATGAGTATCAAATGTGAGCGGCCAAAAAATTAGCCGGAAAAATTTGACCGGCGGCGGTCGGCGTTGACCGGCTCCAAACCCATACCCCTCATTTATGTGCTATGTATATAAAAAACGATATTCATTACCAAATACACAGATATCAATTTGAAACACATATATCCATTTCTCCGAACAAACAACTTTTATATCTCTATTTCTTCCAAACAAACAAACAAACAACTTTTATGTGTTTGGATTATTCAAATCCATAATCTTAATGAAGAAACCCCAACCAAACATCCCTAAGTATATATTGATTTTGTTTATATGACAGTTCAACAGACAGTCATAGTGTACATATTATTTTCATAAATAAAAAGTGATACATTTTTTACAAACCAATGCTTTCATCCGTCCTCACCAAAAAAAAAAAGACCCTCCAATCAAGGGAACCAAAATCAACCGGATTGTAGTATTGCACCTCGAAAAATTAATAATAAAAAAAATTGTGATCAAGAAAAGCACCGGTCAGTGAATCAAACACGTGGCATGAATACAACCAGTGCTAAAAGAATACGCCATTTGCATGTCAAAACGTACGCCGAGTGCGCATAAAAGTCACATCGCATGAAATCTCGATCAGGAACATGACACGCCATCTATACAGCGCAGGTTAGCCGACGTCCCTTCATACTTAACCGCAGATTGGTGGCGCGAAAAACACATTGTGTAACCTATTCGAAACCGCTAAATCGGAATTTGTTCGAAGCCCATCGGCCATGGCTTCCGTATCGAACTCCCTGATGTGGTTCCGAAAGGGTCTTCGGATCCACGACAATCCAGCCCTCGAGCACGCTGCCAAGGACGCAAGATTTCTTTACCCGGTTTTCGTTATAGATCCTCACTATATGGAGCCCGACCCGACTGCATTCTCTCCAGGGTCCAAGCGTGCTGGCTTGAACCGGATCCGGTTCCTTTTGGAAAGCCTGGATGATCTTGACAGAAGTCTCAAGAAGTTGGGTTCACGTCTGTTGGTGCTTAAAGGCGAGCCGTCTGAAGTAGTTATTAGCTGCTTGAAGGAGGTAATTCCTTTTTTCTTGTTTCCCCCAACTTGTGCACTATAATTACAACATGAACAACAAAAAAGGTGGCAGCTTTGAAGCATTTGTTTTTGCGGATTGAGGTCAATCTAGGCATAATTTGAGGTTATTAGGTGTTTTCTTGACTCAAATTGGGGGATGTTAAGTCACATGAATAATGATTATTCACATGAATAATCTGATTTAAGTTGCTAATTAGGATGAATTTGAGTGGATTCATGATAACCCAATGTAAAATTAAGCATCAGTTGACTAGGATATGTAACATGTAAATAAATCTACCATATGATTAAACAAGGTTGAATCTAACAAAACGTAGAAGAACGGGTCAAAGATTTACCTCCAGCCATTGAATAGGCGACTTGTAAATCTCATTAAAGATTTCGTTTGCTGCCTTTGATTGTTTATGGATCCTCCAATTTTGGTGTTTCTAAACCCTCACTTTTCTCTCCTTGATGGTGTTAGACTATATGAAAAGCATGCTTAATTTCCAAAATTTACACGGCCCTTTTATAATATATGTCCATCACGGATATGTATGCGTTATGCGACTTCATGGGCGACGTGGGTGTGAAGTTCTTAACATAGTGCAGGTTACCAAAACATTTTTTTGATGTAGATAATGAATAGGAGAGGTATAGACCACTTACTGATATATTTATCTCATATATATCACATTATTTAATTGCCTAATATGAGATTATCTCAATTATATCATATAAATATTTTCTTTTTGTTCTTTTCCATAACTCCTTGTTCTTTTCCATAACTCCTCGGACAAGTTGGAAGAGGAATTCTTGATTCTTACATAGATGAGACTAAAAACACCTGATTAGTGAACAATTTTGACACTAATCATTTATAAGCAGATGAGATGACGTGGGTGTGAAGTGTGTAACGTAATGCACGTTACCAAAACAGTTTTTGATGTAGATAATTAATAGGAGAGATATAGACCATTAATTGATATATTTATCTCATATATAACACATTATTTAATTACCTTATATGAGATTATCTCAATTGTGTCATATAAATGTTACATTATCTCACTTGGTTCATATGTTTAATATTTGGTCCACTTTTAAACGTAATCAAATGTTCATCTCTTTTATGGAAAAATGTGATAAGGTCATATGCTATTGTGAAATCCAAAATTGATATCCTTCATTGTTCATGATTCCAAAGCCAAATCCACAGGTTAGATCATTGTAATCTTCTCTTTACCTAGATGTCTATTCAAATATCTTCCTATAAAGATCTTATCACCTATCATAATATCACTTACTATGTCTTCTAAATCTTTTCAAAATTGAACCTTCATAGCATCCTCTAAATTCACTTGAGAGGCAATACGTTAATAATATTGATTGTTTGTTAATCAAGAACTGACTTAAAGGCTATAATTCTATCACGTTTTCTAAGAACGCCTACTGCTTCGTCTCTTAATAAGGCATCTATAATAAACTCTACTCCATTTCTTGTCTTATTTTTTCTTGTATATCAATGTTTAAATCATGACTTATAAATACTGACCTGAGTTGCTTCGGGGAATTTGCAAGTTCTTTATTGATTATGTTGCTAGCCATAGATTCATTTAGGTATCTGGACAAGAAATCTTATACAGTGGTAATCATTGTATTTTTTGGGATGATGTTGCATCTTCATCATCATTACAACTGTTAGCATGTGTTATGTGAACAATCTAATCCCAGAAAATCAGGGATTGGGCAAGAATCAAGGAAGTCAAATGTTGTAACCGAAATCTGTAAATGATTATGGAATAATTGTGTAATTAGTGTAGAATATGTAATTGATTCTAGTTACCATGTATAGATACGAAAATATACTATAAAGATAGGCAATTGTACAAGGAACAAAAACAAGGGAATACAACAGAAAAATTTTCCACGTTCTGCTCTTCATATTTCCACGTTCTGCTCTTCATAACATGGTATCAGAGCAGGACCGCTTTTCTCAATCAAAACAGGGTGTGTAGGAACACGATTGGCTCAGCGTTTTTCCTCACATCATTGCCAAACTATACCCTACTCCGTCCAGTTTGTCTGGAAGCACAAATTGGCTCAGTATTCATACATACATCATTGCCGAAAGGTATTGCCTTGGACCAAGTCCAGTATCTGTTCTCTACAATTGAAGGGCTCAGAATTTAAGTTCTTCATTGCCTTACCCTTTCTTGGCTGACATCAGACCAAGGAAATCCATCCTTATCGTACTTCCTGCATAATATCATAAACATGTCACAAATCCCGGATTCCGCTAGTACTAGTCAGGAAAATACAGAAAATAAACCCAATTTTCCTGACTTATCTGAACAGCTTGCCCGCTTCCTGCAACAGAGCTTGATGGTGTCTCCACCTCCAACCACATCTGCAAATTTAACACTAAAGGTCAAGCTCAATGGTACCAATTACACACTCTGGTGCAGGCTCATGAAGATGGCCCTTGGAGGCAGGGGGAAGAGCTCCCACATTACCGGGGTACCTCCACCCCCCTGCCTACGGACTCTACGTATCAAACTTGGGAACAAAGCGACCAACTGGTGTTCACTTGGCTAATTGACAACATAGACGATAGCCTTGTGAACAATGTATCCAGGTATTCAACAGCGAAAGCTCTATGGGACGGTTTAGCAGTCACGTATGGATCTGGAGCAGATCCACTGCAGATTTTTGATTTACACAAAAGGTGCTACTCAATCAAACAAGGGGATCGTTCTCTGGAAGCCCTTTGGGACCAATTTCAAGGACTGTGGATGACTATAGACTCCATGGACCCCAACCCCATGGAGTCTCCAAAAGATATCGCTACGTATGCACAAAAATTACAGGAACAACGACTGTATCAATTGCTATTCGCAGTTGATGACAGCTTCAGTGATACCAAGAAGGAATTACTGAAACAAAGCCCTAAACCCACGGTGGAGGTGGCATATAATGAGCTACGACGTGCTGAGGTGCAGAAAGGAGTTTTTACCCCATCAGATTTTAAATCATCATCTGGGGTAGGTCAAGGCCTGATGGCCAAACCATCTTCAGACCGAAACAGACAAAAGAAGGGACCCAACAATCCACGCTCAGGAAATCCATCACAGCGTGGAGAAGGTAAAAATACCATCGAATGCAGTCATTGCAAAAAGAAGGGACATAGCAGGGAAAATTGCTTCAAAATCAATGGCTTCCCGGACTGGTGGGAAGACTACAAGAAAAAGGCGATGGCTTCCACTGCTCAGAGCACCAGTGAAGCAGTTTCAGGCACTACAGAGGCAGGAAACTCAGAACAAGAGGCAGAGAAACGAAGCTTCGCGAAGGAGGGAGAAGGGACAACCATGGCTGCAGGCGGCAGCGGAGGTAAAAGGGTTGAGGAATTCCTCAACCCTAGTTCCTTAAATAGGAGTTTATTTACACCTTTCACCCCTGCACTTAATAGTAATGTTAGCATAGGTCCTGTTTTTTCTGGAAATATTAAATCCGACCCTAAACTTATGAAAAACTCACCCGAAGCCCCAGAAAAAGAAAAACGTCTGCTCATGCCCCTGAACTTTCCAACCCTTTCAGAACCTACCCCTCAAGACCAAACTCCTGCACAAATGGCCCACCATATTCCAAAAATTACTGAAATACCCACAACCCATTGCTACTCTATCCAAGCCAAACCTCAATGGATATTTGACTGTGGCACAACAGACACAATGACCTATGATAAAAACGATCTACTCACACATGGCCCACCAATGAAAACAACTGTAGAGACTGCAAATGGGACCACCGTACCTGTTATGGGCGGGGGCACTGTCTCCATCACACCCACCATGACCCTCCACAAGTGTCTCTATGTTCCCTCCTTATCTACCAAACTATTATCGGTTAGTCAACTTACAAAGGCATTAGACTGTGTAGTAATGATGTATCCAAATTTTTGCCTTGTGCAGGACATTCATTCGGGGGTGATCATTGGGCGTGGTACTGAGCGCCAGGGGCTGTACTTCGTTGATACCGTAGCACAACAGGGACAGTCTAATCTTGCCACCGGAACAGCCAATCGACAGGTGTGGTTATGGCATCGCCGGTTAGGGCATCCTTCATTTGGCTATCTCCAACGTTTGTTTCCTACCTTATTTACTTGTCAAACCAATAAATTGTCGTGTGACACGTGCCTTCGGGCCAAACAAACTCGAACATCTTATGTTGCCAATAATACTCGGGTTAGTCGTATGTTTTCTCTAGTTCATTCAGATGTGTGGGGACCTTCTCTGTATAATACACCCATGGGTTTTCGTTACTACGTACTTTTTGTCGATGATTTCTCTCGTATGACTTGGCTCTATGTTATAAAGCATAAATCTGAGGTATACCAAAAGTTCATACATTTTTACAACATGATACAAACACAATTTGATACAAAGGTTCAGATTCTTCGTTCTGATAATGGGGGTGAATATCTTGATGGGAATTTACGCCAATTCTTCCTTGAGCATGGTATAATACATCAAACATCTTGTCCCCACACACCCGAACAAAATGGGGTAGCTGAAAGAAAAAATCGCATTATTTTAGAAATGACCCGTGCTATGATGTATGATTCTCGTGTCCCTATGAGTTTTTGGCCGAGACCGTGTCCACTGCTACATATCTCATTAACCGTCTCCCCACTAAAATACTAAACCATCAAACTCCCATCCAGGCCTTATCAACCCAACATGATATCCCATCTATCTTTACTTTACCACCCAAAGTATTCGGGTGTACCGTCTTCGTTCATACACCCAAAAGTGAACGTACCAAACTCGATCCTTGCTCAGAAAAATGTGTCTTTGTTGGATATGCCACCACACAAAAGGGCTATCGCTGCTATAACCCTCGTACCCATCGCATTCACATCACCATGGACTGTACCTTTATTGAAACCGATTACTATTACATACCCCATTCTCGGCTTCAGGGGGAGAGTCCATCTGACGGAACCCTCGACTGGTTGATTCCATCTCCCACCTACTCGACGGTAGATCCAACACGGCAAGTAGATGGCGCCGACTGTGCAGCGGCGTCAGATGTACCGTCTCAGACGCCAGTACCACCTTCTGATCCTCTACAAAGGAATGAAATGCCTGAGGTAACAATTTCTGATACAAGTACTTCACAGTCTAGTCCTTCACAGTCTGACACTGATAAAAGAACAGAAAATAACCCTAATTCCCATACCCCGACTACATATAATCAACTAGACACACTTGATACATTTGGACACTTTCCAGAAAGACAGACTGATGCTAATGTTTCTATTGAGCAGCAGCAGGTTCGGGTACTACCCCCCAGGGCAAAAAGAGGGATACCCCCAAGCAGATACTCTCCTGAACGAGTATCGAAGACGTCCAGGTATCCAGTAGACACGTCCATGACAAGGGTGTCTGATGTAGCCCAAGGGTTCTTCATGTCCCTGTGTACAGAACAGGTACCGCGTACTGTTGATGAAGCCCAGACTAAGTCAGAATGGAAGGAAGCTATGATAATCGAGATGAAAGCTCTGGAAAAAAATCAGACATGGGAAAAGTGTATTCTTCCACCAGGAAAGAAACCGGTAGGATGCCGATGGGTGTTCACTGTCAAGTATAAAGCAGATGGAAGTGTTGAACGATACAAGGCTCGATTGGTAGCAAAGGGATATACTCAAACATACGGTGTAGACTATTCGGAAACTTTCTCACCTGTGGCTCGTATTGATACAATCAGGGTACTATTCTCTGTTGCAGCTAACCAAGAATGGCCACTCCATCAGTTTGATGTCAAGAATGCTTTTTTACACGGAGATTTAAAGGAAGAAGTTTATATGGAGCCACCGCCTGGTTTCTCTTCTGACTTTGAGACAGGTGAGGTATGCAGGTTAAAAAGAGCACTGTATGGACTAAAGCAATCACCACGAGCTTGGTTTGGCCGGTTTACGGAGGTCATGAAACAGGAAGGATATCGACAAAGCAATGCAGATCACACTCTGTTCACCAAACAGAGAAACGGACAGGTAACTTGTTTGATTATTTATGTTGATGATATGATAATAACAGGGAGTGATGCGGAAGAAAATGCACGTCTCCGGGAGCACTTGTTTACAAAATTTGAGATGAAGGATCTTGGAGGTCTAAAGTACTTTCTTGGAATTGAGGTATTAAGGTCCAGCACAGGTATTTATATATCTCAACGTAAGTACAGTTTAGATCTGTTAACTGAAGCAGGAATGTTAGATTGTAAACCCTGTGATACTCCTATGATGGTAAATTCTAAGCTGCAGGTAATTGATGGAGCAGCATTCACGGATACAGGACAGTATCAACGCCTCGTTGGAAAGTTGATCTACTTGTCTCATACAAGACCAGACATAGCCTTTGCTGTCAGTATGATCAGTCAATTCATGCATAGCCCTCAAGAACATCATATGAGTGCTGTCAGAAGAATTTTGCAGTATCTAAAGCGCACACCAGGAAGAGGCATTGTGTTTCAAAACAACGGACACTTGAGGATTCAGGCATATACAGATGCTGACTGGGCTGGAAATGTGGTAGACCGAAGATCTACATCAGGTTATTTTACGCTTGTAGGAGGCAACCTTGTGACCTGGAGAAGCAAGAAGCAGAAAGTTGTCGCTCTATCTAGCGCTGAAGCGGAGTTTCGAGGAATAGCAAAAGGAGTGACTGAGGTGTTGTGGCTACAAAAGTTACTAAAGGATATTGGAGTACGGGTCAACCTACCAACGCCGTTGCTATGTGATAACAAAGCTTCAATCAGTATATCTGAAAATCCGGTACAGCATGATCGAACCAAGCATGTAGAAGTTGATCGTCATTTTATCAAAGAAAAAATCGAAGGCGGCATCATTGAGTTACCCTTTGTCAGATCAGAAGACCAGCTAGCAGACATATTAACTAAAGCAGTTAACGGAAGGATATTTGAGAATGTCTTGCGCAAGTTAAACGTTGTCGATCCCACCGTTCAACTTGAGGGGGAGTGTGAACAATCTAATCCCAGAAAATCAGGGATTGGGCAAGAATCAAGGAAGTCAAATGTTGTAACCGAAATCTGTAAATGATTATGGAATAATTGTGTAATTAGTGTAGAATATGTAATTGATTCTAGTTACCATGTATAGATACGAAAATATACTATAAAGATAGGCAATTGTACAAGGAACAAAAACAAGGGAATACAACAGAAAAATTTTCCACGTTCTGCTCTTCATATTTTCACGTTCTGCTCTTCATAACATGTTATTCTCTTAGATAATTGAAGGAACGTGAGGTACTTTATTTTTTATCCCGGTTTGGGGGGGGGGGGGTTATTTTAGTTTAGTTATTTTGAATTTCTCTGCTTAGGGTAGCATTTTCCTTTTGGTAATATAATCATGCATCATTCACTCTATTTTCTTTCTTTAAAACTTACAGTGGCACATAACAAAGCTATGCTTTGAGTATGACACGGAGCCGTATTACCAAGCCTTAAGCGAGAAGGTGAAGGTAAACGCCTTTATTGAGCCTAAAGCTTCTAGCCTTATAAATTAACGTGTTGCAAGTGTTTGAGGATGTCACTTTTGTTTTGGGTTCTTGAATTACTCCACATGTATATTTAGTGCTTGTTGTTATCATGGTGACATTTTCTTAAGCAGAGGTATGCTTCCGCAGCTGGAATAGAGGTGTTTTCTCCAGTGAGTCATACACTGTTTAATCCTGCTGATGTCATAGAGAAGGTGAGTAACTCCTGACCTTGTTGAGAATCATCTACATAGAGGTGTTTTCACGACTGAGTCATACGCGGTTTGATCCTCTGATGTCTTATAGGAGGTAAAAAGTATGAACCTGTTGAGTATCATGTCTAAGCTGTGGTCTTTAACTGTTTCTCTTTCAATGTCGTCTATCTATCACAATTTTAAACTAGTTATCTCTCTTAAAAGAAGCTGTTTCTGCTGTTAAAAAACATTCTTTCATTACTGTCTCTTTTGCAAATTGTTGGGAAGCATGCACTTTTGACGGTTAAATATATGAAGATCTGATTGTTCTGCTTTTTTTTTCCCCTGGTGGCATCATATTCAAGAATGGAGGAAGGCCACCTTTAACTTATCAATCATTCCTTAAAATTGCTGGTCAACCCTCCTGGAGTCAATCTCCTCTTTCAGTTTCTCTTTCTAGTCTCCCCCATGCTGGAGATGCTGGAAATTGTTTAGTAACAGAAGTCCCATCAATAAAGGAGCTTGGTTATGTTGAATTCGAAGAGGTGAGTTGTTCTGAATTTCTTAATGGGTTCCTTCGAAGCTGAATTTCCTCTAAGAGACTTAGATGGGCAGGATAAACGGAGTCCTTTCAAAGGCGGTGAATCAGAAGCATTGCAGCGCCTCAAAGAATCCATGTCTAATACAGTATGTCTTTTGTGCTTGTGATTTAGAGAAGATGAAATACCTGTGGTATCTATTGCTTATTTCATTGCTAGTGAAGTCAAACTAACATTTCTTGTTTCCGAAAATATATTCTGCAAGTCGCTTGGGCCACAACCCTCTGCGTTTCTCTTGTTCTATTGATGTCTCCGGAAGAACCATGGCCCAATTAAGGATCTATAATACATGTTATTTTACTGCAGAACTGGGTAGCGAACTTTGAGAAACCCGAGGGAGATCCATCTGCATTTTTGAATCCTGCCACAACTGTATTGTCACCCTATTTGAAAGTAAGTTTTCAGGTCTATGTCAATGTCTTTGTTTCCTTCAAGTATTCTGACATTCCTTTTTCGGTTTGTCTGTAAGTTTGGCTGCCTTTCATCCAGATACTTTTACCAGTGCATTCAGGAAGTGCTTCGAAATGTTAAAAGGCATACATCCCCTCCTGTTTCTCTCCTTGGACAGGTCAGACTACTAGATTTGTATTGAAATGGTGCTGAATTTGTCTGACTAATTCTTTTGTTGCAGTTGTTATGGCGAGATTTCTTTTACACAGTTGCTTATGGAACTCCAAATTTTGATAGGATGGTTGGTAATAAAATATGCAAGCAGGTAGTGAAACTGAATGCAGGTATGAGATTGGGTGAACTTGGCTATTTCTGACTCTGGCTCTTGGTTTGGTTATTTCTGTAGATCCCATGGAACGAGGATGATGAGTTGCTAGCAGCTTGGAGAGATGCCAAGACTGGTTTTCCTTGGATTGATGCTATAATGATCCAGGTTAGGTGCAAGTAGTTATTTGAATTTTGCAGTTGGAGATGATGTCATCTTTTTCTTTTTTAAAATTTGTGTCTTTCTGCACGAACGAATATATCTGTGAGGTCATTTATCTTGTCACAGCTTCGAGATTGGGGCTGGATTCACCACCTTGCACGTCATTGTGTTGCATGCTTTCTAACTCGCGGAGATCTGGTAGAAAGCTTGAACTGTAGCATTAAATTTTCATCCATTTTCCTCTTTTAATCTGGTCTGATAACAGCTTGTGCACTGGGAAAAAGGACGTGATGTCTTTGAGAGGCTTCTCATTGATTCAGATTGGGCAATTAACAACGGAAACTGGCTCTGGCTCTCGTGCTCATCATTTTTCTATCAGGTTTTACATTGTTTTACTGACACGTATGATTTGGCCTAGCTTTTATTGTGCAACAGCAACCAGAAATCTGAGTAAATCTCTAGGACTTCTGCCCTCTTCCTCTTTTTAGATTTCCCCTTTTGCTTATCATACTTTTCAGATATTTTCTATGTGCCACTCTAATGGGAACTCTTGCTTCTGCTGTAGTATAATCGCATTTATTCTCCTGTCACATTTGGGAAGAAATATGATCCTAGTGGCAGTTTTATCAGGCATTTTCTTCCTGTATTGAAAGGTATGTCAATGGAAGTTTGGGTTCGCGTTATTTCTGATCTTATAGTTGAACCAGATTCATTTCTACTTGCAGACATGCCAAAGGAGTATATTTATGAGCCATGGTCTGCCCCTCTGAGCGTCCAAACTAAAGCCAAGTGCATAGTTGGAGTTGATTATCCAAAACCAGGTAAATGATCATTCCTGCGATGATCTGGAGTAAATATTGTCCTATTTTCTATTTTGGTTTGTCTGAGTAATAGTGTCCACTTTCTAAAAATAAAAATACTGGGAAGTGAAAATTTCATACTACCCTTTGAATTATAAGTTACATGATTTATTTAGTTTACCTTAAATAGTAGGATTGGAATAGTGATCAACAAAATTTGATTTCTTTAAATTGTGTTCAAGTCAAACTATGACAATTTATTTAAGACGAGGGATTAGTTTTTTCTGAACATCTTTGCACGATGTCTTTAACAGCAAAAATGATACGATTTGCATAGGATAAGCTAAATTTACTCGAACATGAACGCAGTAACACATAAAGTATCTAAATCTGCATGGTTACGCATTTTCTGAATTCAAATTTTGGAACCATTCCGGTCTTGAAGTAAATGTACCCTCAAATGCCCGCATGCCTGAACTAGTGCAAACTTATTCCTCTAGGTTAAGGTATAGCTTATATTATGTGATGCAAATGTGACAAGTTATCTTAATTCATTCGTTTCGTTTTGTTTAGCTGTCGAACTGTTGTGTAGTTAGGGTGATTTGTTTTTTCCCCCCTTTACTCTTTTTGTTGTTTGTTTAGTGGTTTCACACGATTTAGCAAGCAAGGAATGCCGCAGGAGACTAGCTGAAGCATATGAGTTGAACAAGAGACTAAACGGCTCGGTGAGTAAGGAAGATTTGAAGATGTTGAAAAGACAACTTGACGAAGATAATAAAGAGGCAGTCAAGTCGACGAAATTGAAACAAACATTGATTGGTTAAGGCCAGGATTTTTTTGCTGTCTCATCTGATAGAAAACCAGTTAAGGAGTGGATAGTCTCGTGCCGCTGCACTTTGGATTACGGTGGCTGTTTTGGTAGACAACTAACTATGGCAGGTTCCAATGGCTAAACAGGCAGCCTGACTTTTGCAGTAGGTAATTTTCTAGGAAAGTTAATACTGTTTTCCTATATTTTTAGTTTTGCTGGAGCACAAAATGTACCTTTTGGAAACAGAAGTAACAATACTTTTAAGTCTTTTTTCTATTGGACCGGCTATTTGAATCAATCATTTCTCTTGTATTGTCTGTCTACACTTAACCTCCCCAGACTCTAACGATAGCTTTTGCTGTCGTTGGGATATATTGGGTCCGGATGATGATAATGATGATTTCTCTTGTATTTTATTTATTTATTTGCGTTGTAGCATAAATTCTTTCTTTCTTTTGTGTCTCCTAGTACCTAATGTATAATATATTTCTCTTAATACTCAATGCATAACATGCGTATTTGGAATGCATCTCTTTTGAAAATATCATATCATCTCGACCGTGATTTCGGTCTAAATACCTAAATTTTTCATTTAAATCTTATACCATTTACATGACACTGGTTATATGAATCAGATATTTTCAATGTGCTCTTTCATTGACCATATGTTTCTCAATTGTCATATAAGATATATTCTTCTTTATTGTCTCTCTCCAAGTTTTCTTTGGTCTTCCTCTCTCACGTTTAACATGCACGCTATTGATTTTCGTGCACATCTAATAGATGTATCTGCAGACCATTTTTGCAAATTTCATACTGACTTAACTTTTACTCTTATCATTTTCTTTTGTATGGAAGGCATCCCAACTTTTTGTTTTATATGTTCATTTCTTATTTTATCATTTGTTCACATCTATCTGAGCATTCTCATTTCTGTTACTTGCATCCTTTGTTCATATTCATAATTGATTGCCTAATATTCAAACTCGTACAACAGGGAGGCTCTTATTGTCGATCTGTAAAATTTCTTTTAAGCTTTAAATGTATTTTTCTATCACAAAGAAGGCCTGATGCGTTTCTCCAATTTAACCAATTCGTCTGTATCATGTGATTCATGTCATTGTCAATTTCTTCATCTTTCTTTAGTATAGATCATAAATAACTAAAACTCTCACTCAAGTGAATTTCTTTGTCTTCTAGTTTCACACAAAGTTCCAGTGTCGTCATTTTGTTGCTAAAATTAAATTTCATATACTCTGTAATTTTCCGACTCAATTTGACGCTCTTTTCCTCTATTGTCTCCCGCCAACATTCTAGTTTAGCTTTGACTTCTTTACTAGTCTCATCAAACAACAAAATGCCATATAACATGCTCCATAGTACTCTATCTTCAATGTGAGCTCATCTATAACTAAAGCAAATAAGTATGGACTTAATGATGATAATTGGTCTAAACCCACTACAATAGAGAACCATGAGCTTAGTGTTATTGGAGTCCTTACGCTTGTTATCATGTTCTCACACATGTCTTTATTCATTTCTATATGTGCTACTTTTACACTTCTTTTTCAATTACTCTCCAAATGATCTCTTGTGAGACTTTATCATATGTATTTTTCAATTCAATGAAAACCATATGCAAATCTTGTTTTTTCTCCTGATATCTCTCTATTAATCTTTTCAAGAGATCAATAGGCTCTATTGTTGACCTTATCGGCATAAATCCAAATTGATTTTCAGTTATAATAGTCTCTTTGTGAAGTCTTTCTCAATAAGTCGCTCCTAAAGCTTCATTATGTGGCTCATTAACTTAATTCTTCTATAATTTATACAATCATGTATATTTTCTTTAGTACATTTAACTTGAATCAAATCTCAAAGTATCTCCTCATCTATCTTTTATTGCCCATTCATTTAGTAAAATATTGCTATTTTCGTCTTTAATGCGTTTAACTTGAGTCAAATATGTTGTCTTTTTTCTCTTGCTCTAACAATTTTATACACCTTTTCACATTCTTTCGTGTCTAACTGCTTATAAAAATCTTCAAATGCCTTTAATTTGGCTTCAATTATGACATGTTTAACTTCTTTTTTGTCTAGCCTATTTTTTCCCAATTCTCTTGATTTTTGCAATGCTGAGGTGCCTTATAATTAGTTGTTGGCTTTTACTTTGTTGTGCACTTCTCTTTTCACCACCAATATTTTTTATTCACATGTGCTCGACCTTTTAACTCGTCAAGTAAATTTCTCGCTATTTTCTTTAACTTTACCTTCACATCCTCTCACACATCGTTTGCATCACCACTTGAATATCTTAAAACTTCTTGCTCTAATATTATTTTTCTGAACTCTGCTTGCTTAACTTCCTTTAAGTTCTATCATTTTTCTTTGGTTTTATAAGCCTTTGTTGTTATCTTCTATGTCGGATACGAGCATCCAACAATACAAGACGGTGTTGCATTGTTAAACCTTCACTTGTGATCATATTACAGCTTTTACAAGCTCTTCTATCTCTCATACGAGTCAGGAAATAATCTACCTACAATTTATTTTGTCTCATTTTGAATGTAATCAAGTGTTCATTTTTTTTTTTGAAAAAATGTGTTAATTACTATAAGGCCATAGGCCATTTTAAAGTTCAAAATTGATCTTTCTTCATCGTTCTTGTTTCCAAAACAAAATCTACCGTATATCTATTGTAATCCTTATTTTCTTTACCTACACGTAAATTTAAGTATCTTCCTACAAAGATCTCTTCATCTATCAGAATTTCACGAATTATGTATTCTAAATATTCCCAAATTTGAAACTTTATAGCCTCTTTATACCCACTTGAGGAGTATATACACTAATAATGTTGGTTGTTTCTTTTTCCAAACACCAACTTAGGGGCTACAATTTTCTTACATTTTCTATTAATACATACTAATTTGTCTCTTAATGAGGCATTTATAATAAGTTCAACTTCACTCCTTATCTTATTATTTTTTGTATACCAGAATTTAAATCATGACTTTTCTACCATTCTCACTTATCCACTTTCTCTATTGTAAATATAAAATATTTACTTTTCTCCCTATCGTCGTGTCTACTATGTCCATTGTAATCCCTATTAGATTTATAATGTTCCATGCTCATAGTCTAATGTTCCTGTCTAATCTAGTATTTTCTCTTTTAATATTTAATTTACCATTTAAAAAATATTGTTTATTTTTTATTGCATTCATGGTTTTCTTTTACATTCTTCTGTAAGGGCATACGTCTTTCTGGAAGTAAATTTGACAAGGTATTTTTTCTGTCTTATTTCATAGGCTTTTTTACTATTTTTGGGATGTCAAAAAATTATAAGTAAAATGTGTGTTTTCAATAACCTGTTCTCACTAAATATATAACTTTCAAATAAAAGATACCTACGAAAAAAATAAAAATAATAAAACTAATTAATTTTTTTTATTTTTTTTAGCTGTATGTCACTTTATTTAAGGACAGAGGCGGTATTTCACATTTTCATAAATTCTCCTAAAAATGCCACACCCTTTAAATGGTTTTCTCAACAATGGATTGCGCTTCTTTTAATAATTGATTGTTCTTTTCTGAACTAATAGAAGTTTTTAAGATAAAAGGGAGCTTGTACCAAGAAAAACTCTCAATTCAGTTGTAAAATTAGGTAAAATGTCTTACTTCAAATTTAAAGATTTATTTATTTCTCACAAATAATTAAAATTTGAGTTGATAACATTCTTTCTAGATTATGTCCTTTGCTAATAACCACTTATCAATATTCTTGAAACAGTAGTTACTAAATAAGTCGCTTTTTTTTTTTTTTTTTTGGAAATATTATAAGTAGATGTTCTATGTTACATTTTCGATTTAAAAGGACGAACTGTTTGTTTGAGCTTTAATGTCACGTGTTTGATTAACAAACCTTAAAGGTAAGATAAAGCTAATTTATTTTAAGACCTTACGCAAATAAAAAGCTTAGTATATCGAGAACGTCCTTTAAGAGGTTGAGCTTTGAAGCAACTGATAAGATTTTTGCTTTGAGACCTTTAAATTATTGATTCGAGAGGTAGAACACAAAATGTAAAGTAAAGTTTCCTACATCAGATATAAGCATGAAAATTGTGACACGAGCGAGTCAAACCCGCTGCTGGAGTAGTGCCGCAGCCTTTGCTCGTCTGTTGCTACTCCCCACGCTCCGCTATCCCCAGGTACCTCCATTTTTCGTTTCTCTCGTTTTAACCGATTCGAGAAATTTTCTAGAGAGAGAATTTTGTTACTCTGCTAACAACTTTTGGAAAAATCCTCGCCGATTCTTCTCTCGAATTGGTGGCCACCTGAGATCATACGATTTCAGAAGAATCATGTGGAGAAGACTCGTCTCTTCGCAACTCAGGACTCTTTCCATTCTCCGATCCACTCCGAAGCCTCATGGATTCCCCGACGGCGGTGTATCATCTTCAAAAGCATCGTATACATCGACCGTAACTCTATTCAATCAACATTTCTCAACTGAATCTGGTACTTTATTATCCAAACCCTCTTTGTACCGATCTTCTCTAATATTCGTGATGTTTGTTTATTTATATTACTATTTGTTTTGGTGTGAATGTGTACCCGTTGTCTGCTGCCTAATTTTGTTGATGTGTTTTTGGTGGCATAGGAAATGTGGCTACCTCGAAAAAAGTTGAGGATGTAATGCCTATTGCTACTGGTCATGAGCGCGAAGAGCTTGAAGCTGAGCTTCAGGTAAGTCTTTGGGACCACGGGGACTTACTTTTAGCTTGTCTTATACTATACTGCGACGAGTTTTTGTCATTATGAGATTATCAGAGTGTACAATTGTATGGAAGGCGTTCTTACGAATTCAGAGTACAGTTTCCTTTGGTCTTTGTATTTCCAATTAATGAGGCCTTTGATTTTCTTTTTGGTTAGGGAAAGAACATTCTGGAGGTGAACTATCCTGTTGGTCCTTTTGGCACAAAGGTCAGTCTTTATTCTTATATTGATCAGGAGTTTGTGAAATGTTCTTTTGAATTACAATGCTTGGATGATGCTTGTGAAAGTGCATCTTCCTTGGAATGCATTATTGTTTTATTATCCATGAAGTGTATCTGTATTTGTCTTAAGGATTTTGATCCAACCTGGTAAATAAAGTGTTATGTTTAGGGTACAGGAAGATCTTTTGAACTACTTGGTTTTTCTTTGTATCACCATTGTCAATCCCCTCCATTTTGTTCATATGGATTGCCACTTATGTGACCTTTTTGAGTTCTTCAATGTGTTTAGTGGTTGTCATCGTCTCTCACCACTTCCTTTCTTTATTTTATCTTATCTCTTTTAAAGTCGATTGCTCTGCCCTTGAAGTTTTCTGTTTTTAGAATGCTAGGGTATTCTGTTAAGCTTTAATTGATCTATCGTTATCACGAGTATTCGTCTGCATGAATTCCTGGGTACCTTCCATAATTTTGAGTTATCTTCATATTGTCACCTTTTCTGCTCAGGTTTGTGGAGTATCTTTTGTTCTATTGTGTTCTCACACATTTGCTCTGAATGTTGGACCTTTGTAATAGGAGGCTGTTAGTGAAATTCATGAGCATTTCATTCAATTCTCCTTAATAATACACTTCATGAATTAATTCTACAGTTAACACTAATTTTTTACATTTGCGTGTTTGATGTTTAGAAATTTTCCTCTGAGTGTCATTTGTACCGGATGTTAAGGTTTAGTCGAATAATTTGAGAATGTGGTTAATGATATGAGAGGATTAGTTCCTTGGTGCAAGCAGACATTGCATGCGCGTGTCATATGTATATTACACTCTTTACTATCTTTGGGAACTATTTAGTGTGCAGATTAATAACTTCGGTCAGAAGTTTCATGTATTATAAAAAAATGTGTTTTGTATCCATGAAGGCCGTAAGGTGGTTAACTCAGCCACGGATGGATATAATTGGCTTAAGGTGCAATATCAAAGTATGTCTTTTAGGTAGTTATATAAGTCGCAATAGCAAGCAGAAAGGCACTGCTCAGCGAGGTCACGAGAAGAAATGAAGCTACTAGTTCGCAGATTAATACTCTAGACGCACCTTGGATGTGTATTACTGCATTGTCTTAACCTGATTACTTGGTTGATCATCTGTAGAGTCCTCGTTGATTGGGCTAAAAGATCCCATCTTTTGACAAAAAGATAGGTTAGATATTCTTTTCATTTTATTGTAAAATTTCCAGTCTTTAGGTTTCTTCCTGTAAGATTCTTGTGGTCACTGTGAAGCTAGCTGCTGTTTATGTGCTGGGATTGCTTAAGAAACTAGGGAATAGGTTATTTCATATTCATCATCAACGAGGGGTTGCAGTGGTTAAATTTTGATTCAAGAGTGTTTGATTGAAATACTCTATTCCTATATTCCAGCTTCTTTCTCCTAGTTATGCCACTAATCTATGGTGTGAGGTTTTATGAGTGAGTTATTTGTTGATCTCTTTTTGTCCCAATTCATTAGTGAGAAAGAACTTCCAGTGCCCCCCCCCCCTTCGCGCCTTTTTTTTCTGCTGCAGTATTTCTTAATTACATATGTACGGGCAAAGTTGGTCTTGCCTGAAAACGTACCTCTTTGAAATATATGGACAGAAAAGTGGTATTCTTCTGTAGGAATGCACAAACTATAGGAATATTCTGCTATGAGCCTGGCTCGTGAGAATCAATGTTGCCCAAAGCAGACCAGAAAGCTCTTAGATTGTGCATTTCCATATGCTCCATTTCCTTGTTTGAGGAATATGACTGGTTCACAAGAATGCAAGGGTATCCTGCTTGTACAACTCAAAACCCCAATATAGTCCTTTGAGGATTTGAAGTTTATGCCAAAAGAAAAGGGGGAAGAAACAAGAAACTATTTGTACCTTTATTCTTATGTTTTGAAGATGGTATTCTTCTTTGTATTCCTCTTCTTTCCTTTTATTTTTCTCTGTTTTGGGTTTTCTGTGGGGTGTTTTCTTTTGCTGCGTTTCTTTCCTTGTATGAGGGGTAGGGGGAAGTGATGTTGCTGGGGAAGGTAAAGGTAGATAGTACTTTCTGACCCTAATTGCGTTTTGTGTCCTTACTGTAGATTATAGTTTTTAGGATATTTATTTATCTTTATATGACGTGTTAATCAGACATTTACTTACCCAAAAAAAGTGTTAATCAGCCATTTCCTGAGAATATACTTCTCTCTCTTATCTTCCTGCCTGTTGGAATCTGATTCAACTCCAATTTAGTAACTATCTGTACATGAGAAATTTGTGAATGGATATCAAGTTGAAGTAAACCAATTCTTAGAAGGTACTCTTGGTCCTTTCTGTGATTTCTTTCTCCTCGCCGTGTCATTGGGATTGAGACAGGTGGAAGGTTATTCTGCCATATTCGACCATCCTTCTTTAGAAGATTCTTTCTGTCCGCCTTTTTGTTTTTTCTTTTTGTATGTGAGGGAATCATAGTTAAGGACAGCACAAGTTGAATATACGAGATTTTTCAGGTTATTAATGAATTCTTTTGAACCATCTGGCCGTAACGTAAATCTGCCCCGTGCTAATTGTTACGCAGAAAATTAGAGCAATCGCCCATCTCCGTCTTCACTTTCCTTGCTGGATTAGGATGTGAATTTATTAAATGCATAAGAAACGTGGAACACCAGAATGATGGATTCCAGAAATGAGTCAGAGAGGCTGGGATTTGCTGTTTGAGTTTATATTCTCTTGCTTCTGCCACTTGAAAATTACAGTTTTTTGAAAATTTGTAGGATGTACTCGTGTTGTTCTGCACTAATAAACGGGATAATGACACAGAGACTAAAAACATGGGCGCTGAAGCTTCTAAAGAAACTTAGCTGGGGTGTGGGCTGTAAAATTTGACTGCTCATGTCTTATGAGCACTAGAATTTATAGAAAATGTTGAGGTACTTGTGAGAAGGTGGAAGGGCGCTTGAAGATCTCTGTTTATTTTGGCTGTACCTGGTACTTGTCAAAATCAGCCTTTTGGGTTTTTGTACCCTTAGTTAAAAAATAAAGATTCATCATTTGTTTTATTTTTGATCAGTATTATTCCTTTGCCGGAGCTTGTTAGTTGCCCTTTCTTTCTGTCCTGAAAATTGTAATTAATTTGTCTTGTACACATTTGGTGCTTAGGAAGGACCGGCTGTTATTCAATCTCACTATGACCGAAGAATTGTTGGATGCCCAGGAGGTGAAGGAGGTAAGTGCTTGTGATTGAGGGGTATGGTTTATTCGTGATGAATATGTATATCGCTGTAATCACATGGTAACAATAAAATAGTAAAGGGATAATTTAAGTTGTAGTTTATGGTGAAAAGGATCCGTGCAGCCTGTCCCCTTAGGCTCCTTTTTCTTGTTATTTCCCTTTCCAGTGTATTTGGCTTGATTAACATGCAGCCATCTCTTTCCTTTCTTGACAGAGGATGAGCATGATGTGGTCTGGTTCTGGCTGGAGAAGGGTAAGCCACATGAATGTCCTGTATGCTCCCAGTACTTTACGGTAAGTCCAGGATTCCTTCTGAAAAGACGATAAATTTTGCTTGATATTCTGGAGGTGGAAAGTAGAAGATCTTTTGTTTTTGCATTTTCTTTTTGTGGGTGGTTTTTTTTTTTTGGAAGGGGGGGGGGTGTGCGTTAGGGGATGGGAGGGTGGGATGCTGTTCACTAGGAGTAGCAGTATGGAGTTAATTTGGTTTATTGAGGTACTCTGTGTGGACTTGTAATCCTGGAATGTGGACCTGGATAAGCCACTCTTAACTTCCATGCTTTTGCACATATGGGGCACTTTTTCATTTGCATTTCACCTAAGTGGCCCTGGATAGGGTTGGTTTGGTAAAGTGGGTTTTCTTCTTTTGTTATGCAGTTGGAGGTAGTTGGTCCAGGAGGGGACCCTGAAGGGCATTCAGATGATGAGCATCACTGATACCGTTTGATGTAGTCTGCCAGAATAAAAATCTGGTTAAATGTCGAGAGTTTATCTAGCATATTCAGCCGCCTCGGGATCCAAAGGCCTTGTGTTTTGTTTAATTTTCGAAGAATCTTTGTCTTTACGGTTGCTTAGGCAACAGTTGAGTTTGGTCATTTTCTTTTACACACGTAGGGTTCTAGACACTTATCAGCTCTCAGCCAATCAGTGCATAATCAAATAATTGTCCCTAACAATTTGGTTACATTTATCTGTTTGTCTTTCTTGTCCACGATAGTAATATATATGGCTCCTTTCTTCCAGAATGTTGAATCACTTTCTTTCGAGTTGTTTCGTCAGTTGTTCCGTAAGCTTACATGTAGCGTGAATGAGTCAAACTGTTTCTGAGTAGTGCAAGTTCGGTTTGATTTTTGTTCGATTAAGTCCGTTCGATAAAGTTTCAGATCAGATTCGACTCCTACGAGTAGCAATTCATTTTTTTGAAACCGAAAAAATGACTCTTTATTATTTGTATTTGATTGACTAATTCTTTATTCTCGCTTCCTCCTAAAGGGGAACACCAGCAAAGGGCACTAATAACAGCAAGAGCTAATACCCTTTCTCCCCTATCTCAACAAGCTTCTGCCTAAGGAAGAGTGAGCTCTTCCCGTCAGACGGGATGCTCTAGTTGCTGCTGGCTGTCGACGAGGAAGAGTCAACTAGCGATGCCAGCTTCTGAAAAATGTTTCTTTTTAGAAACCAAGGCCAGTTCTTCAAGTTCTGGAGTTGCATTGCATTAATGAATGCGGCTG
>AP025043.1:1442547-1604618 GCA_036186865.1 Eustoma russellianum
TGAGGCGGTTTAACCAACCAATTCCAAACCTGCTTTCGTGGATGCGTAGGTCGAAAGGGCTGAGACTTCAGGATCGACCATAACTGAAGGACCCTCCGGTTCGACATTCTATCTCTCTGGTTGCTCTGGAAATCTATCTACGGGAGCCTGCTGCTACCAAGCATTCTCTCTTTACTCGCCTAAGAGTCTAATATTTAATGAGCCAATTTTAATCATATCTTGGGAACATACAAATAATAAATTAAACAAGATAAATATCTGTTATAGTAATGGTATTAAGTTTTTATACAAGAAAAACTAATAATGGTCTAGCAATATCAATTAAAAATGCATGTTTATATGTGTAAATACAATTTTAGAATAAAAAAACTATATTTACAGTTGTTCTAATGGTTTTAAATATTGTTCTAGATTGATTTGAATTCAAAGGCGTTCGAGTTGAGTTTGAGGTTGAATGACATAAATATCATGTTTGGTTTCAAGTTTGAAAAATTTTAAAAAATACTCGACTCAATAAGTTAATGTTCGGATCGGTTATTTTGATCAAAATGTTACTTGATCTGTCCTTCAACCACAAATTCGGGAGGAGGAAATTTGTAACGCAAGCAACTTAGCAAAATAATACATTTACGGAATAGGGAAAGTGTGAATTTATAAATGATTGGCATCTAATCTTGGGCATGTAATGGATGATA
The DNA here is from genome assembly GCA_036186865.1 of Eustoma russellianum. Classification (NCBI taxonomy): domain Eukaryota; kingdom Viridiplantae; phylum Streptophyta; class Magnoliopsida; order Gentianales; family Gentianaceae; genus Eustoma; species Eustoma russellianum. Next base: position 1,443,243 of record AP025043.1, read on the forward strand.
GGAAAAACGAACGACAAAATTGTTAGTGGGATCATCTAGGATATGGAGATGCCATAATGATACCAGAATGCAACAGCTTTTGATTCCACCCGTATTTCAACAAAGCAAGAAATTTCTTTTAGATATGTATAGTTAAACAAATTAAGGTTATAACCCGTAAAGTTATTCCAATTATTTCACACAGATGCATACAAACTGACACAAAAACACTCATATACACACTTACATATGTACATATATAGATACATACATGAACGTGCATACGTAAATCTCTAAAAAAATTTAATTTTGTATTTCCATTATTTAAAGGATTAACAGCTTTGGTAACATTAATCCACATGGGTACGACTACTCAATCAAGCTTTGAGTTATGGAGCTTGTGTTTGAGTTCTACTTCTTTCTTTGAACTTCAAATTCATTCCAAAAGGGGGACATATATTTTGAATGCTAAACTCTAATGTCTGAAATTACGATGATTTACGCTGTTATGCTTACATATTCTTATTCAAACAGTTACCGTTCTTGCAAAATTTTATAAATGCAAGGTTAGAAATGTATGAACAAGTAATTTTAGCGTTAAAATGAACTTTATATCATGCAAAAATATCAATCTCAAAGTTCAACTTTGAATGTTACCTTGTTTCTTCCCTTAGTATCACTTAACACTTTTGTCATCTCACATAATAAATTAAATAATTTATTTCAATTACCAAATCTTCTTAGTTAGTCATAAAGAAATTGCACGCGTCGAGACCCTAATCTCTTTCTTGATCTTAACATGTAACATTAACAATCGTCTTCTTCCTGTGGTTTTATGGAAGCTGGAGGAATCTCAAAAAGCAACGGCAAAAAAAGAAAAAGAAAAATTCCCAAATTAGCCCGCCCGTCCAAAGTTTTAATAAACTTATTTGACACGCACTGCATGATGTGTGTTGATATTCTAGCTGTATGCCACATTTTCTCTTTTTTTTTAAAAGTTGAACACCAACCAGTAAGAGTCCCTGCGATATTGAGTCTCAAAGATAGTGTAAGGATGTCAATCAGGAATTCAACGACCCGCTAGCAGGAGCTTGGTCATTTTCTCTTTTTTTAGCTAATCAAATTCCCGAATATTAGTTTAATGACACTCTCTACATAGGCTCTATGCTTCACCATTTTCATTTGCCTATTTGACTCGACTTTACTTTGTCCGTTCAAATTATGATTCAGATCCGAGGAGACTAAAAGTGAAGTAAATTATAAGGTCTTCAATTACGCGTCGACACGTGTACAAAAACAGTTTTTTAAAGAAGGGATGCTGCAGTTTTTTTTCAAAAAAATGCTTTTGTACACGTGACGACGCATGATTAGAGGCTTCATAATTTGCTTCGTTTTTAGCCTCCTCATATCTTAACACTTCAAATTAGAACACTAATTACAATTGGTTTTATGTTGGTTTCTAAATTTTTGTCCTGGGAGTGGAGATATTTGGTAACAGGAAAATATCGACGAGTTGTTCTTTTTGGAGCAAAATCCATCGGACTAGGTCCTTTGGTACTAAAAAAGAATATGAACTTGTCGAAACTTTGAGCTGAGAGCATGAGATGAGAGCTATATCCATTCAAAACCTTAACAGAATAATTGGTGGTATTTCATTCTCATATAACCCATATATTTTTGTCCAAGTGGACGATGTGAGACTATATTTTCAATACCGGCTCTCATGTAGCAACGTGGCTTGACATACACACGTGCCTTAGAACCCGCTCTCAATCATAAACTACAGGCAAGACATGAACATCTGGACTTGGTCGAGAGGAGACGTGAGGCTTGACATACACACGCGCCTTAGAACCTGCCCTCAATCCCAAACCACAAGCCAGACATGAACATCTAGACTCGAGCGAGGGGACACAATAAATGGTCAAACATTGGACATGCAAGGTGTGAATCCAGATTTTAAACTTGAGCTTACATGAGTTGAGACTCATATCTACTCAAAACTTTAATACAACAAGTAGTGGTACATGATATAACCCTTCAATTGATCATATATGACTTTAAAATTGAGCGTGTCATTTCTTAAATTAACGTATATAACACAAGCAAAATATATATACGTGTTTATCAAATAAATGTTTAAAAAATGATCCAGCTGGTAAGATTTCGTCATTGATAATAAAGGACTGAGATGTGGGTTCAGATCAGATGATGCCTCAAGTAAGGTAAAATATACTCCAATCACGCGACGCCATGTGTACAAAGTAGCCCGAGGCTTCCAATCACGCGACGACACGTGTACAAAGTAGCCCGGCCACTTTGTACATGTGATGCCGCGTGATTGGAGGCCTCATATTTTACCTCATTTGAGGCTTTCTCTAATCTCAACCGATGAAAGAAACGAATAAAGGATTTGTTGTCAAAAATATAAAAAGAAAATTTTTTTTTTAAAAAAAAGATGCGAACTGCATTTAAAATTAAAACACTAGGAAAGAATCACCGGGGGGCAAAAAAGGCGGCCATCATTTAGAAGTGGAAAGGATTATAGGTTTTGTCTTAATGCGTCTAAATTTCCAATTATGTATCATTTGAGAAGGGATAATAGGCTTGATTAGAATCAATATATTTAAACATGAATTAAAAAAAAAAGATAGTGCCAACAGCATATTATGTTTTTGTTATGGAGATTAGAATAAATAGAAGTTGAAAGGTTAAAAAAATGTATTATTTTAGCAGTGCATGGATTCTTCCTCGATGCAGGGGGTATTAGTGGAGTTGACATGCCAAAAGATTTCCTCCAAAAAGGAGGGATAACATGTACTCGCCCCCCTTTTTCCTTCAAATAAAGATGCCATTTTTCCTGATTAATACAATCATAATGGACACTCCAATAGTAATTTTAAACTTGAAGTCAACTAGTTCATCTTGGTGCTAGAATGTCAAATCTATACCACAATTTGTAACGGGATGAGATCTCACTCACCGCGCGGTCCAGGACGCGACACGTGGCAGCAGTAGGGGGTGGTGAGGCTGGATGAGGGTTATCCTCACCCAGCCTCACCACCCCCTTTTTGCCACGTGTCGCGTGGTCACGCACACGGTGAGGGAGGTGCGGTGAAGAGATCCTATCCCGTTTGTAACGTTTGATGCGTCACGTTTGTACTCTTTTTTTCCCCCTCGGGGTGCTTATTACTATTTGTGATGCTAATAATTCACGACGAGGTTTCTGATCATGTGGTAGATTAGTTTAGTTTTCTTCTAGTTTAGGCGCACCCAAAAATTGCACCGATATTAACGACAAATATTATTATCTTGACCAGTAACAGTCAACATTAGTGCGCTCCACTTCTAACGCAGGTTAGCTAGTCCGCCGGCGAGCTTCCTGTCAGCGCAGCCTATGGGTCGCAGGCCACTAAATCAACAGGTTGTGACTGATTTAGCTCAACTCACCAAGTAGTGAGTGACCAATAAGCATCTACACCAGCTATAACGCTAGCCAACCTCACTTTTTAGCCATGTTGTTCAGGTGGTCCTATACGTCAGATGAGACACTTGCTAGCAAGCGGACTTAGCCATACACTTAACACATGGCACCACGTGATGGCTATGCAGATGAGGCCAGACAACGGGGCGATACATGTGTTCGTCCTATGGTTCCCAGCATGCACTACTCGCCCTAAACACATAAAAGAAAAACAATCCCCCAATAGGAAGGGGATATGACAATCGATCGATGAAGAGAAAAAGACCAAGCTCACAGCCACATACATCACCAAAAAACCATGAATCGAGCAGGATGAAACCTTAAACAAGTTATTTTGTCCTATATCTTTAACCGACTATCATGTCTATACCCACTACTGACTTGAGCGTCGAAGGGTTTTTCTCGGACAGTAGCTCCATAGCCTCTAACGTTGTTTGTCTTGTGTAGGTTTCTAGAAACGTGATCTTTGGCGATTGGCTACATCTCCACGAGATGCTAATGGCGTTATCATTCGAATCATTGTTGGTCTCTGACGAAGATGGGACTTCATCATTTTTCTTTAAAACTCTAATACAATATTATTGTATCAGTTTTAGACCGTTTAAATAAAGTAAATAGAGATCACAATACGAGTGATGTCCATATGAGTAAACTAAAAGAATAATAATCGAACGCACCATTTGATTGATGAAACCCATATTTGATAGGAATTAAACTTAAAATTTATTTGTATTTTGAGCTTGCACCTTATTGAGTAGACAAAGGCTATTTGTCACATTAGATTCGTAAAGTTCGGCTAATAAAATTTAGTTCAATTGGTTAGAACGAATAAGCTAAGATATTTTGTATTCAAGTCCTTATATGATGCGTGTCTGTAAGGTTCTTTTCATTTTGATTACTTATACGTAATAATGATCGGTTTATTTAGTTTATTTTATATAATATAGAGATTTATTATTCTTTAACTAGTGGCATGTATGTATTTAATGTATAAAAAATTTACATAGAGGTCGAGATTCTTCATAGAAACGCGTTTGAGACAATTAGAGAATCTTAAATTTATTTCTTTTTTCTTTTCAAACATTAGTTTGTCCGTTCTGACCTTTAATATAAAATTGGCTAAACTCAAAGAATATTTTGTGAAAAAGAACGAGTGTGAAATCTTCCATTTCTATTTGTGTATGCACGCACATGTTCCGTCGTTCTCACAAAACGACAAGGAAAAAACTATTAAAAAATAAAGAGAGGCAACTACAACATCAACATTATCCTCATTACTTAAAATCTTCCGTCTATTACAGAGTATGGAAGGTCGGATGTATGCAACCATACCCAGGCGTTAGAAACACACACAGGAAGTTGTTTCTGGATGACTTATAATGATGCGTCAATTTATGCCGATCAACTGGTACTTCACAATATAAGAAGCTAGTGAATCATTTTGATTTATTCCATCATATTTCAAAGTCAAAAAGCGTGTGTCTTTAACTCCATTAGAAATGAAAATGATAGAATAGAGCAACTAACCTTGTAAAACCCTAAAGTGTCGTCTATTTTTTTACCCTTTTTTTTTCTTCTATTGCAACTAACTTGCCAAAAGTTATTTTCTCATTCAGGTCATATGCATCAACATCTCTATTAGTAGTACAGCAAAATTGTCAAGTGTTCTATCTCTCAGATAAACTAGAACATTCTTGAAGAAGTACGATACTAAGTGTATCATCAATTAATATATCACTCATGTAATGTTTCACCGTACTATTTGTCCAACCCTTTTAGTAAAAGAGATGAGTGGATCTCTATGTTACAGTAGGGATGTTAAGCGAATCGAACAGTTCGGAAACTGTTCGAGTTCGATTCGTATTTGATACGAGTTCTTTTGTTAATGTTACTTCAACGAGCCGAATTCGACCACCTATTTAGATTCGTTTAGTTAAACGAGCCGAACTGTTTGGATTGTTTAAACAGTTATAGTGCTATCGAGTCAAACTCGAACCAATTTTAATTCTCGTTTAGTTAAACGAACCGATTCGAACAGTGCGTTTAGCTAAACGAATCCGAATTCGAAAACCTAATATTCACGGCTCGGTTCGTTACACCCCTAGTTTCAGCATCACGACTTATTTGAGTCTAGCCATCTTGGCTTTATGAACAAGTTACTATCTTCTTTCATGAAATTACGTGTGAGCTATATCTGAGTTGTATAGATGTCTTTTATCATAATCTGGAGATAAATTAAAAGATATGTTCGAGTAGATGAACCCAATGAAAAGCTTACGACTAAGGATGACCTTTTTCAATTATCGATAGGATTCTGCACCATCACTTCATTAATTGAGAGGACTACAATCTGTTGCCCTAGGTATTACATGTGTGATATTGCCACTTATTCTAATGCCAATAATTATAAATAAGTTATGTAGTTATATATAAAACCGGAAGTCTCACTGCAAGCAGACTCTTTATCCCTTGTGATAGAGGTATTGTCTGTCTACCATTTACCTTCCCCAGACTCTAACGATAACTTTTGCTGTCGTTGGGATATATTGGGTCCTGATGATGAATTATAAATAAGTTGTTGTAGTATATTGATGAAGATTTACATTAGAACTTACACGTGCAAATGTACATGGCAATTTTACATTAATAGTTACCACCAAATAATCTTGTCAACATAGCATAATCTTCGTATGTAGCGCATGAGATAACGTGGACATCAGATAATTCCATGTTTCCATTGAGAGACAGGCAAGAAAATTTAGAGGGTAGGGGGGGTTTTGAGGGGGGGGGGGGGGGAGAAGGCACAGAGGCAGAGGTGTTTAGCAGTGGTGGGTGGTAGTTTTGTGGGTATGGGGGGAAGGGAAGGTGGGGTGGAGATGGGGGGGGAAGAAATGGTTCGGTGCCAGATCCAGTTAGGACAGGAACATTTGATCAACAGGGGAGTCTTTCAAAAGACTGCAGAAAGACAAAACATGTAATGAGTGAATGCAAGACTTGAGAAAACTACCCACTAAAAAGTTAATATAAAGTGGGAAGCAGCAAAGCAAGAGTGAAAAAAGTTCAAAAGTTTTTTATCTGCTTTTTAACAATGTTGTCCCTTCTACTATATCCAGGTTTATATATCTTGTTATCAAAGGAAGAAAATAACAAAAGAAAATACTAGAAAATCAGCTAGCCGTGAGATTTCTTTATTATTTTTCAGTCAGTTTTTTTTTTTTTTTTATGGGGTGGGGGAAAGATGGTTCATTATTCCCATTATTGCCCAGATTTATGCTTCACAACTACGATGATAAAATGGGCAGGTTGAACTTCACTCTGAAGTTAATGGGCATCCATCAATCATCAGAGAAATACACACACACACACACATAAACAAATTTTTAGAGAGAGACAATTTCTTTTTTACCAAATTGGTTTTGTGCTTTGTTGTTTTCAGCAATATTCTTGAGTTGTAATTTGTGCTCTTTCTTTTATTTATGGCACCACTGCCCACAAGCATAGATTCTCTCTGTATGTGCTGTTGTAAATCTAGAGCCCTTCATTTGCAAGCCCCTGTTCTTTTTTTTTTCTTTTTTTTTGGTGCCTATGTGAAAGAACCATGAAAAATGTGCTCCATGTTTTTTCCTTTTCTACTTTGATTCTCTTCCTTTATCTTAGTTCTTGAAAAGATTGCCAGCTTTAAGTGTGGATGCTCTTTCTCCTTTTTTTTAAGTTTCCTGGGGGTTTTACACATAATGTGCTGTTTATCACATACAGACTTAAGCCTTGCATATTCATATTCCCTTGCTTTATTCCCATTTCAACCTACCCTTTTCAGCTTTTTCGCGTTATAAATAGGGACTACTATTTTGTTGTTTCTCATATCACCACCACCACCTCTAAGTTTATCATTTACTACCATATAGAGGGTGCATTCTATTGCTTGTAGCTGCCAATATGAGTTACTCAAATTCTTCAATGGGATCTGGTTAGTAATGAGTTATTTTCCTCAACTCCTTGCAATTCTATGTTATCTGTGGTTTATAAGACTCATTAGTCGTACATATAATGTCTTGACCAATTGGTGCAACAAAATTTTCAGGAAGTAGAACAGCTAGGAGGACGTTTGAATTTGGAAGGACATATGTAGTTAGGCCAAGAGGGAAGCACCAGGCAACCATTGTATGGCTGCATGGACTTGGTGACAATGGCTCAAGGTAAAAATTTTGCTACCTTTATAAAACATCTTATGATTATGCAATAGAGTGACTTCTTTTACTGAACTTTTCTATGGTAAATCATTCCCCCCTGGCCCTTATTCATTACATGTATCATTAATCTAAGCCTTTCCTGGACCAGCTAAGTACCTCAGGAATCATAACTTCTTGATTTCTCTGATTTGCTTCGTGGTTTTTCTTCATAAAGAGTACATGCTGGAACTTTCTTCTACAAAACTTTTGAAAGGCTGTATGTACAACATCCCTTTTGACGTTGAAGTGTTATTCAGCATTATTCTTATTCTCGTTTAAGGAACTGAATCGATGTGCACAGTAATCGCAGCTGTAAGAAGTCATGACATATGTCTTCTCCTTCTCTGCTTTTGCTTTTGTTTTCAAGTGGGAAAAAAAGTGTTGTTTCCACCTAATAATGGTGGTCTGTAGGTTCTTTTTTTTTTTGGCCTTGCCTGATTCTAAGGGTCACTTGAAGTTTATTAAGGCACTGATGCTCATTTCCAGCCACTATTTCTCCCCTGCCCTTTCCAACATAGCATATAGAGAGAGAAAAAGAGAGACTTTTGTGGCAAAATCAGATGCAGATTCCTAGTGGCTTTCCTATTTATGGCTATATTGGCCTAATTCCATTTCTGGGAATAACTAGATACACTTGGTGCTCTTCTAATATAACTTATATTCTCTGGGCCTTTTCTTTCTTGAGATTCTACATTCAGCTGTTTCTCATCTTAAAGAGTGAAACATTCATTTTTCACCCCGAAACAGGAAGGTATCGATGTTTTCGCGCAGTAGTTATATTCCAAGTTACTTTTGGGGCTTTGAATTTTTCATAGAGGTAATGGAAAGGAGGAAACATTCATCTAATATTGTTCACTCTTTGTTTCTCTGCAGCTGGTCCCAGCTTCTGGAGGGCCTCTCACTACCAAATGTAGGACTTGTTTTCTCCCTGCAAGAATGGGTGTATTTATACATATCTTGAAATGATTTTATGCTTGGTTTCAAATTTTAACAAATTAACATTTTTTTTATAGATTAAGTGGATATGCCCCACTGCTCCAACTCGTCCAGTGTCCCTACTCGGTGGATTTCCTTGTAATGCCTGTAAGTGTACTAATTTATGATGATCTTGGATGCCATTGCCATTGGTAAAGACATTTTGTTCACCTCTTTTGACTTTTTTTCTATGCAGGGTGTGATGTCGGCGAGCTGTCAGAAGATGTCCCAGATGATTTTGAAGGTTTAGATGCTTCAGCAGCACACATTGCAAACCTACTATCAACTGAGCCTGCTGATGGTAATATGCTCCCACAATTTTCTCAGAAATGAACAGATTGACTTATCTATTAATCTAGAACTACAACAACAACATACCCATTGCAATATAGGCTCCCGTCTACAGCAGGGTATGGGGGGCTGAATGTACTCAACAATATGTTTCTCGATGACCCATAATGAAAATTGTGTCAAGCTGTGTCGATCAACTACTACCTCACAATATAAGAAGTGTAGCCAACTTAGTGAGTCATTTTACTTCATTCCATCATATTACAAAGTCAAGGAAGAGTGTGTCCTTGACTCTATTGGAAATGGAAACTATCTTCATCAAGAAATGCAAACACTAAATGCATCGACTAGTCCATTCCCTTTGTTTGTTGAGCCTTTTGTGCTGATTAAGTACTTAACAGGTTTGCAATTTCTGTTTCAGTGAAACTTGGTGTTGGGGGCTTCAGTATGGGTGCTGCCACTGCTCTTTACTCGGCGACCTGCTTCACGCAGGGAAAGTATTCGAATGGATACTCTTACCCTGTCAACCTAAGGGCTATAATTGGTTTAAGCGGCTGGCTTCCTGGTTCTAGGTATTATTGCTAAACAATCTCAACTTTCAGTGTAAATTTCGTATGTTTTTAGCTGTCCGGCTTGCAAAAGACTGATTTGCTTATTGGCATATTCAACAGGAATCTAAGGAAAAGGATTGACTCACATGATGCTGTGAGGCGAGCTGCATCCTTGCCCATTCTGCTTTGTCATGGAAAAGGTACGTACTTTGGAATCATGAAAAAGGTCGAATAGACAGTGAGAAGAGTTCTTGAATCTTATCTGGAATTCGTGTTTTTTGCAGCTGATGATGTTGTTCCTTGCAAATATGGAGAGAAGTCCACCCAAGTGTTGAGCTCAGCTGGATTCCGATGCCTTGCTTTCAAAACCTACGAAGGGTAACTAGCTTTTCTTACCATTGTGAATTTGATATGCGAAGCCTTTAAGACAATGAGGTAATGTTGTTGTTGTATGTAGATAATATGTAACGGCCAAGAACCTTGGCATGCGACATTGTTATGTGTAGGCCTTATTTTCATTTGCCCAAAAATAGTCAACTCAAGTTGACTTTAAATACTTAGATCTATAATTATATACTGTAACGCATTCTTTCAATCATTTTTTCTGATTTATGATATATGTGTTACATTATGAGCCATTTCCTTATTTTGCAGGCTTGGCCACTACACAGTACCAAAAGAGATGGACGACGTCTGCCAATGGCTAACTGCAAGGCTGGGACTAGATGGCTCGCGATCATAATCGTATACTATTAAAGAACAATCTTTTTCAGCAATGCTGTCATGGGACATGCATTGAGATCAATAACTGGAAGGAGGGGGGTGGGGGGGCATAAAATGAGAGATATGAGGGGATTAGGTAGAGTGAGATATGAGTATCCTGGTGGAGAGAGGGGGACATTTGGGGTAGATAAAAATTATAGCATAGAGATTGAGGGGGAATGTTTGGAGTGAACCATGTTTTATGTATTACTATTTGCTTGTTTCTTTCTACATAATAAAAGTTGGCTAATATTTCCTTTTTCTCTAATTCTTTGCTGCATAATGACGTTATTAGTGTACTAGTCTCCCGTATTTGCGCAGGGTTCAGGAAGAGTTAGATCGCTTTGCGATCTGATATAGTCTTACCAAACTGTTTTCGCAGCTCGAACCTGTGACCTCAAGGTCACAGAACAGCAATTGTTTAATTCATCATTACGATCGTGCAAAACATGCATTATTAATTGGCACCATGATGAATAAAAGCGTTTTACGCGTTAATGCCTCTCTTTAAGGTTAAACCCTCCAGCCAGTCGACAGATCTTTTATGTGTAAGAAATCTGACTTTCAAAAGCAATCATCTTCTATGTCAACTATTTACATTTTTTAACTCATCTATTAATATCATCTCATATATATCAAATTGATGAAAACTAAATACATATGATATATCACGGGTACGTGAATTAGAATATAAGAGAAAATATAGATTACTAGACATTTTCTCTCATTCATACTTTTTAGATATCAAATCATATCAAATACTTTTTACTCAACTAATGTAATGCTTCTTATTAGTTACCAGATGAAGTCGCACTAATTTACATAGGGGTTGTTCCTACTTAGGAAGAAAAAACACATTACAATTGATTGGTACTTATATTATCGTTAATTTTTATTTTAATTGAATCGATACAGAATAAGAAACTTAAAACATACCTCCCATTTTGTCACACTCATTGCCCTCTGATATACCAATCTCTCATTACATATATTATTGGTTACTGATTATTTAGTTGTCTAATAATTATTTATTTAGTTGTCTAATAATTATTCATTAACAATTATGGTGCCTACCGTGTCTCATTGACATTCAATATGATCATTTATTTCTTTCTATGGTAAACTATATTGTGTTGAATGAATAACTATTAGATATTTATAGACTAGTAACATAAGGAGCCATTCATATGTGACATTGATTGATGTGCAAAGTAAGATGTATGTCTTCAATTGTTACATTTCTTATTGATGGTTGAGTAATTACTAAGATTTACACAACGACCACCATAAATTTTGCCCTTTTCTATATTGCTTCTTAATTTTCACTATTTTGTTTATTGGAAGAGTAGATATAACATAATGCGAAAAAAGTGAAAAAGAAGGGTTGTGTTTGTTCTTTTTTTTTCACACATCTTCACTAAAGTTTTAATGTACTTTTTTATATTTTTATTTTTCATATGCGAAAAAAATAACTTTTACATAAATTAGTAACATTATTTGTAAAAACCGATTATCTCATATTATAGATCGCATTAAAATATTAAAACAAATACCGTATTAGATATTTTAATTTATATTAACCAATAAAAAATAAAAGTTTAATATTGGTTTACATCGTCATAAATACCAAATAGAAAATGAACAAGCATACACTAAGATTCTTACTGGTGGGGATATCATAGTACATAGCTCATCACGTGTGAGTTGTGACGCAGTAATTTCGTAACCAGGATTTGATCCCCAATATTCTATGATATCGTAGGGGAGGGGGGGTTTTGCAGCACATGGGATCCACCCACTTCCTACCACGTGACACGTGGCACCAAGCGATAGTGGTGAGATTGGATGAGGATAATCATCATCCAACTTCAATACCCTTTCCGGCTGCCACGTGTCGCACGGTGACGTGGGGAGGATGGATGAGGGATCTGAACCCAAAACAATCTCTCTCCCGCCCTGACAACATGACCTACAGATTCCACAATCTGCTCGGAGCGCCGTGCAGATGCGGCGTCGTCGTAGTTACAACTCGCTTTTAATCTCACTGGAGGTTAAAACCGAGTTTCTATCACCGATTTGAACAAATCCGAGAACCATACTTTACCCTCCCAAGCATCCGCCAACATCCGCCGCATCGCCGCCTCTCCCGATGTCGTTTTCCTCTTCGCCATCGACGAGAAAAACCGCTGTCTCTTTGTCAACTTATGCCGCCGCGTCGTTCTCCACCGCATCACTTTCAAGCATCCTGTTGCCACCGCCAAATTCAGCCCTGACGGTCAGCTTATTGCTGTTGCGGCTGGCAAGTTGCTGCAAATTTGGCGCTTCCCAGTGTTTATGAAAGAGTTTTTTCCTTTTGAGCTGATCAGAACATTTGCTGATTCTAACGATAAGATTACCGCATCGGATTGGAGTCCTAACTCGAAGTTTATACTTGCGGGGTCCAAAGATTTGACAGTTGGGCTCTTTTACTTGAAAATGTTAAAAGACTTCAGACTTGTATCAAGCCTTTTTTGTTTCTGGGTCATAGAGATGTGATCGTTGGTTGTTTCTTTGGAATTGATAACAAAAGTGGTAAAGTTTAAGAGTGCTCACGTTGTCACGTGATTGAGCGGTTTTTAGCATGTTGGCAAAGGTTGAACCCGAATCTAAGGGGACACATCTCCAAGAAGTTGCGTGGAGGATATAAATCAAGAGTAGATCTTACACAATCACTCTCACAAGTTGAGCGATTTTTAGCTGAGAATATAAGCGGTGAGATCACCTCAGGCCCAAATCCTTCACCTCCTCCTCATCGTCCACCACGTAACAATAGAGAGGATTGATGACGCTACATAAAAGATGACCAACAAGGGTGCATGATGATAAGTGTAAAACACGTGACGAGAGATGAAAAAGGGATGAAGATTTAGAGGTGTAAGGATCTCATTCCGAATATGATATTGATATTGCTGAATATGATGGTGTGAAATGGACATTTCAGAGCCTGAATCTCCTTGTACTCCGGACCAAATGGTGGTGGAGAATGAAAATACTGGAGACAACACCAATGACAGAAAAAGGAAGCATTTCGCTTCAAAATTTAGAGCTTTGGATGAGCAAGATTGTGTTTTGTTGCATACTATGGAGAAGAATTTGTCAAAGGAGGACTACTTGATGCAAGCTCCAGCAAAGGTAACAGCTTGTGATTATCACAAGGGCCTTGATTTGTTGGTTGTTGGGTTGTCAAATGGAGTATTTGGGCTCTATAAAATGACCGACTTTGCCTTTTCATTCTTGTGAACAAGAGGAGACATTTTTCTTTGACTTTGTAATATGATAAAATAAAGCAAAATGACTCACTACAATCATTGTATTTCTTGTATTGTAAAGTAGCGGTCAGACGATACAACTTGACGCAATTTTTTTTAAGATCATTTGGGAATAAGCTCTATGTGTATCCAACACATGAGTATAGTTACGTACGTCTAATCCTCTTTGCTACTGATCTCGGACCCGCCTACCGTGTCATAAGTGGATACCTCTAAGGTAATGGATAATGTTATAATACATTTTTGCAATTAAAAACATTAATGACAATAGACAAATAACTATATTCATAACAATAAAAAAATAAATCAGTTTAATGTAATTAAAAACAACAAATAATAATAAACAAGATTTATGCTATTAAAATCAGTAAATAAAAACAAATAAGATTCATTCAATTAAAATGGTAAATTACCATAAATAAATAACTCGTAATTTTGTCCAGTTTGTATCCATCTTCAATTATGTTTTTTGTTAAGCAAGTTGTTGTTATTTAAAAGAAATTTAGAATAGAGAAATATGAAATTTTAAGAAGATTGAAAAATGGTCTGGTTTTTATCGGAAGGAACGCGGTTAGGTTTTCAACGGATTTTACAAAAACGTTTTCCGCCCATCCTGCCATGGTTTTGCTGCAATCGCTTTGTGTTTACGGTTTTGGCACAATCATGGTTCGTTAGTGGTTCACTATGTCCTTAAACGGTTTTATAAAAATCATTTAACACCCACCCGCGTATAATAAATCTGAATTTTTTTTCAAAACTACTATCATTATAGATTTTTTTTGTCGTTAAAACCACATTTCTTCCCTATATTATTTATTTTTGATTACCATGTCGGGGTCCTCTCTGTTCGAACTCCAGATTTTACCAGTTCAGAAGGAAAAAAAAAGCCTCTCTTTTCTACGGCTGCAAGTAAGCCCTGCGCTCAAAATTCGTTCTTTGCTTCTCAAGATTTTGTCTTTTAGTACTTTCAACGTCAATTATAATATTTGTGTGCTAATTTTCTTTTAATCCCCTGGAATTTTGTTCGCTAGTTCTATATAGTGCATTTTTGGTTAGCAAGTTTAAATGATTGATGGATTTTGCTTTTGTCTCCGTTCTTTTTGGTGTGTGTTTGTGCAATTGCAGCCGAATTCAGTGTAGATTTGATTTCTGGGAAACCCAAATTCAGTACATTGCAGCCATGTCTTTGTTCAATACCAAGGAACCAAAAAGTTGTGTGCTTTGCTAATAATGGCTTGAAGATGTCGGCTAAGTTGAGGAGGGCATCTCTTGCTTACTTTTCGTCTTCTGGAGATAGTTGTGAGAGATTCTTGCTAGATCATCCATCTAAAACGATTACTTTATTTTCCAAATCTGCTCATTAGTTATTATGTGTAGCAGCCCCTTCGAATTCAGATGAAGTTATAAGACCTGCGGGTGCAGTGAGCAAAGGCGTTCTGAAATTTTCAGAGGTGATCGCATTCATGAATCCTGGTGCATTTAAACTTGGTTCTATGCTTTAGTCTTTTTTAGTTTATTTGTAGATGTTGATGCTTTTGCTCTTCTTGCATTCCTGTGAATCACTCTTGTTGTTCCTTGATGATTGAAGTTTTTCTCTAACCAGTTTCTGCATTCTGATATTGTTGGGAGAATATCCAAAAAAATTTTAAAAGAAAAATCTCTGTTTGAAGGCTTGTCAATCAACCAATTCTAGAACCATGATAACTGGCCTTGGAAAAGGTCTATTAGTATCCTGATTGGAAGACTGTTTTTCTTGGATAAGTTGACATTTTACCTCATACTGAAGTTTCTTTCCCTGCAGTTCTTGTCTCTTAGTTTATATTAGCTTTTTCTGGAGTATTCATTTTCTAGTTGCTTTATAAAAAATTGGTTCTTTGAGTTAAATAAGTACCTCTGGTGAATTCCAGGTGAAGGCTTTCTTGGCACATTTCTTCTTTTTAAGTATGCATAGACATGGAATGGGACTTCGTCAGTTTTATATGTGGATAGATTGAAGTGTCAAGGCTCATATTATTAGTCACAATCTCTTTTACAGGTGGAATCTCTTCTTGCAGACATATGTGAAGCCCCTTCAATTGTTGAGTTTGAAATAAATTTGAGTAGCTTCCAGTTTCATCAAAAGTATTCCTCCTTTCTTAGATCAAATACAGGAGATGAGTTTCTTGCATGTTGGCTTTTGAAGTAGTCCCTTTTGATAATTATTAGTTTCAGGCAAAACAAGGACAAGTTGTCTGATTTTCTGGCCCTATTTTTCTGTTAGCTTGGAGTATTTCAGCTACGCGTGAAGCGGCAAAGTGCATTTGGGTATCCATCAGTTTCTGCTCCTCTGAATAATGATCATGCGATTGACCTTGCCAGTGCCAATGGATGATTATCGTCAACATCCTTGGCCATTTCTGAATCAGTATCATCTCAAAGTGATGCCCAGGCATCTCTTGATAGAACTCCTGATGAGAATCTCTTCACACTTAAAGCTCCTTTGTGGGGAATTACAACTCTACTTGTCATGCTAGGTTTTTTTTTTTGTTTTGTTTTGTGGGCTCTGCTGATGCTAAAAATCAATTGCAGGTTGGATATTTCAGGAGACGTCGAACTATCAAGGGCAAGCGTGCTCCTCCAGCTTGTACAGAGGTTCAGCTACTATATCAACCCCATCAACTGTGAATGTGGATTTTACTTCTTTTTTTCTAGTTTTGTTTCCATATGGACATGCATTACCTTCATTATTTCCAAAAACTGTTGCAATTTATGTATTCTCTTTAAAAGAAAAACATTCATCAGACCTCATCAGATCTCTAGCTATGGAACTTAGTACATGTGCTAATTGTCCATATAAGGCATCTTCTAGTGGATCTATGGTGAGGCTTTGGTGCAAGCGTCCTCAAATTTTGAATGACATATATAAGGATGTTGAGTTTGGTGAAAAGCTAGTCAAAGTTGCCATGTCTCATCATAACAAAAAGTAATATTTTAACTGGCACTTTGACCAGAGTAAATATATTAAGCAGCTCAAATGTTATTCTGGATTTCTTGTGGAGACAATTAGTTGCTCAAACGTTTAGGGTTGACTTGTTACTTAACAAAATGCTCATCCTTCACACTCTCTTTCTTTTGTACTTTAGTCCATATATCCTTTGATATGCTCAATTTTAGTTACTTGACCATATTAGGTACTATCTTTTGAAACAGAAGATAAAGTACTTCAGGAAGTTGCTTGCAAAAAGTGACCCCTAGTTTAAAACGCTTTTTAAGGCAAAACACTCAAGCAGTTTCTCTGAGCCTCATTGGCAGAAAACAACATCCTTCTTGCACATAGTTATGCTGTCACATAGGGCATTTAATTTGAAGACAGTGCAATGTTGTAACCGACTCTGCTAAAGACATTCAATCAATGGCTAGTAATTAGTCCACTTTTTGTATATCTTCAAAACACCAAAATTCGGATGTACTATTTGGCTTCTTAAGCTACATAACACTAACCAACCCTTCTGGTTTTGTAGAGAGGAAATATGCGCGAGACTGGATTGTTATTGATAGTGTGATCTGTCCGGATTTATGGCACGATAGGCATATCTGATTATTATCACTTGTATCTGTGTTTTGGCTTGGCCTATAACGCGTGTAAATTTTTGACTAGCATCCTTTTACATCTATTTTTTTCAACCTCTACTGTGTCTTTTCTTATTTTTATTATTTGAGTCAATCATAGATGGCTTCTTTTTTACTGGTTGCTAATCTTTTTGTCTTGCATCATAAACTTTGAAGGAATATATACAAATGAATTTCCATGCTTTTTAATGATTCATTTGCTTGAACCTTTAACAAATGAAAAGTTATTCTTCCACTTGCAGAAGCAACAGGTCAAGGAAGGCCAAGTCCTTTGTTATATAGAACAGCTTGGTACTGAAATTCCTGTGGAGGTTGGTAATTGATCCTTTAATTTTTCTCTCATACTTACTTTCATTTTCTTTCTAATAGTTTTTCTTCTATCCATGCAACATGACTCCCCTTTTTTGCTTTCCTCTACCTCTGATTTTTCTGTTTTTTCCCCCTCCAGTCTGATGTAGCTGGCGAGGTTATTGAAATCCTAAGGGAAGATGGTGGTATGCTTGCTGATTCCTTTTACTTGTATATTTCCGACAGAATTATCACTGTTTCCTTTAAATTTTTGCTTACCGCTATGATTTTGTAGAGGCTGTTGGATACAATGATAAACTTATCACTATCCATGGATTGAGGGGGTAAAGAAGCTATTGTCACCGCTGCCCCCTCCCCCCACCCCGGAATGAGATCTACTGCCCCACTTTCCCCTCACCCCACTCGTCACCATGCGACACGTGGCAGCAGAGGGTGGATGGTGAGGCTAGATGCAGGTAATCCTTATCTAGCCTCACCATCCACCCCCTGCTGCCACGTGTCGCGTGGTGACGAGTGGAGTCTAACCCCCCAACCCCACCATCAAAACCCCGAAGCTTTGGAGGATAAAGGTAGATGTTAGATTTTTTGGCAGGCAACTCCGACAGATTGCATAAAAATATATGACATTCCCTTTCTTGAACGCCCAATTTGATATCTTCAGGTTCAATTTAGGTGCTTAATATTGTCATGCTTTGTATAAAACAGAATAAGTAACATATCAACGGTGAGGAGGCGTCTAATTGTTTGCAAAATTCACTGTTATCAGTGGTGAGAATCTCTCAAATCCTCAACTTCGTCAAAGACAAGAATAACATTCTACCACTGATGCTATAATTTTAGTAAGTTATAAACAAACAGAGATTTTGTAGTTAAAGAAAAGATAAACTTTGCCCCCAAACCAATAATCTTATAACTTCACACCCCAAGTATCCTATTAAGCAAAGTAGTCAGTTATAACACAAACTTTACTGTACCAATATCCATAATTGATCAAACTTAAACTTTATTATGTGGGATGTGATCTCTTCATCCCCAAATCTTTCACCCTTTTTCTACCGCCCACCACATAGCAGCAGGATAGAATGGTGATGCTAGACGAGGGATGGGGAGGAAGAGGTGTATGTGGGGGTGGATGCTATATGGCGAATGGTGGAGAAAAGGAGGCGAGGAGATCTCATCCTTATTATATAGCCTCCTACCATTCAAATAGAAAAGGGAAATACTCTCTGTAGAATACTAACTTTCAAAACCATCCAGAAACTTTTTATATATTAAAAGACAAACCTAGAAATCAAAATAAAGCTGATTACAAGGTTGTTGCAAATTCAAATCGCTGCAAAAAGAAAAAAGGTTTGATCTTATGAATTTTAGCAGTGGTTAGACACACATCCCAATTCCAATCGGATCTGCTAACTCGTTGTTTAATATATTCTCTGATTTGGAATAACATTAAATTACACAAAGTTTATAAACAAAATGCACAAACAGCATGATTGTATGTCCATGTGTGGTTATACATTATTTTAGAGACAACGTCAGGTTAATGTTAAAGAACAATAATTGAGCTCTCAAGACCTAATTTAATCGGTACTCAGATTTGGAGTTGTTTCAAGAAGTAAATAGTTCGATTTAGACGCGATTGTTTCACTGTTGTCTGGGCTAAAGTTTCAGTTTTCATTGAACACTTGTGTGGATATTTTTTAACCTAGAATACCGCTAAGCTTCTAATTAACATATTTCACCATGTGTTTTGGAGCGGATACGGTGGACACAGTCGACTTTTGCTCCAAAGAACAATAATTGAAGAGAAGTTTCATATGTCAGTTCAAAATTCAAAATTTCACACCAAAAGAAGATATCACAAAAAAGAAAGAAAAGTGTCGAATATTTTCAGCAAATGCTAACGTGGGCCACACAACCCCTTTTCAAAAATAATGCATTTTTAACACTTTCCAATAAATCATCCAATCAAAATCTTCACCTATCATTCCATGATCCAACTTTATCACCCTCACCACAGCTTTCAAAGTACACCCATGGCTCCCAAGTACAACCCCTGAAACTTTTCTACCATGTGGAACACCCTTCCCTTTGATGTCTTGGCTAAAATCTTCTCTTTCCTCTCCCCAGATTCCTTGGCTCGTGCCAAATCAACCTGCCGGAGTTGGCACGAATCCGGCAAGTACTTAGCCTCATCAGAGTCCTTGCTGCAAAAACTGCCATGGTTCTTAGCCTTTCCCAATCGCAATCGCAGCCTTTTCTGCTATGCTTATAATCCAGGTGATAATAAATGGTTTAGTCTGCCACTAGATTTCTTACTCAACCCAGTTCGTCCTATTTCTCATATTGGCAGTCTGATTCTTTTGAGATTGACTAGTACATCTACAAATCTTCAACTTGCCATTTGCAACATTTTCACGCGAAAAATCAAACACCTTCCGATCACTAATGCTACCAGAACTAATCCAGCTATAGGTGTGATACCATTTGATTCAAACACAAGGGATCAAGTTTCCACATCCAATTTCAAGGTATATGTAGCTGGTGGCATGTCAGATGGTGCTTTGTATGAGCCTGCGGTGGAAATGTATGATTCCTCCAGCGACAAGTGGAAAGTCATTGGAGTAATGCCGTTGGAATTTGCTGTGAGAGTAACTGTTTGGACTCCAAGCGAGTGTGTTTACTCAAATGGGATTCTGTATTGGTTGACATCAGCCAGGGTTTATAGTCTAATTGGATTTGAAATAAACACAAGCACTTGGCGGGAGCTGAGCGTGCCAATGGCTAACAGGCTTGAATTTGCGGCATTGGTGCCAAGAAATGGGAAATTGACACTTCTCGGAGGGAAATGTGGTGGAGATGCATACATTTGGGAGCTTGGAGAAGGTGACAGATGGGTTATGATTGAAAGAATACCATTAGAATTGGGAATGAAATTTTTAGGTGGAAAGGGGTGTTGGGACGGGACCAAATGTGCCGGTGCTGAAGGCGTTGTGTGTTTGTATAGAGATCTTGGATCAGGAAGGTTGGTTTGGAGGGAGGTGTTGGATAATAAGAGCAAATGGGAATGGTTATGGATTGAAGGGTGTTGTGAGATGAAGGGCAACCAGTTACAAAACTGTCAAATCAAAGGCCTCCTTCTCCACCCAAATCTTGCTATTTCCCCTCTTTTGGATGCACAATTTCCAGGTGAAGTGTGATAGAGATGGTTGATTACAATGCCATTCCCTATTGCGATGCTTATTCGTTTCCCCGCACTGCATTTTGTTGTTTTATGTTGTAAGAGTATTACATATGACTTGTTTGCATTAAAAAGTTTGATATCATAAGCTATAGAAAAAGTTGTTCTTTGAGTTAAATGTGTGCTATTGATATTTGAGCCATTAAATTCGGAAGGATTCCAAGCTGACGTAAATAAGTTGACAAAAACTTCCAACTGCTATGATTTTGACCTAACTAGTCTACAGATATTAGAGGGTTGAGATCACCATTGTTGGATATGATTATCGTTTTCCAAATCACCAAATAAACACAACTCTTTTTTCCCACCCTTTGGGGCGCTCGGTGTCCTCATAATTTTTGGTGAGACTAATCTGAAATCAGTCTGCTGAGTGTAGGCTAAGTCTGATTTTTACTCGATAGTAAGGCATACCTCTAGCTCTTTCAACATGACACTAAACTCCCAAAGATAATTGGAGTGACTCATCCACAAAAAGATTCGAACTCTCGACCTTTGTGTAGCATTAACAAACCTCTACCATCTGCCCTAAGGTGAAGGCTTTCGAATAAACACGACTAATAAAGCAAACAGTAGCCTTGATGCTAGTGAAATGACATAAGACACAGCGCTACAGATCGTCCTTCTGTTTCAACTTTCGGCATCAGTTCTTATGTCCTCCATCAGGCCACCTTCAACTAACCACCTTCAAGTATAATGCGTATATGAATGAAGTGCCATGCGTTCCTTTTTTTTTTTGGCTGGCAACATGGGTTACTTCCTACGATGTACTGTCCTTTGCTCCAACTCTTGCTAATTGAAGCATGCCAAATCATTCTGATCCAATTCAACCAGTCAACTCTTCCATTTACCCTGTTGCAGTTCAGAACTGGTAAAACAAAATGTTTAGGAGAGTTTGAAGATTCCAAAACATACAGAGATGCGAGGCTAAAGCCTGAGCAATATACTGCTCGGCATCTATTCGCCGGAGAAAAAGAATGGCATGATTAGCTAGGTTCATCAATTGATCGCTTATAAGAACAATGCCGGTATCTTCCAGGACCCTCACCTTGATGCAAGGATCTTAAGGCTTCACCATATCCTGTTCAGCAGACGTTATAATTAAATCAAGTCGTTAACAAGAAGAAGACGTTATAATGAAATTGTTTCACTCCCTTTCACTTGTTTCTCTTTTATCGCCTTTTTATCTGTCAAAAAAAAAAACTTAGAAAGCCTTAAGTGGTAAATGGAGCTAGTAGAGCTAATGCTAATTGATTCTCCAATAGATGGGACTCGATCAGTTGAATGAGAGTATGCTGATTCGTCAAGACATGATCTCCTTAAGAATGAATCATGAGCCCAAAACGAGCCGAAGTTTGACCTTTGAGTTTCTCAAACACATTTTGCCAACTAACAAGGGTTAGTCCAATGACTGGATTGTCATATCAGGCATCAAATATCCTGAAGCAGCCTATGCTGGAAAATAAACCTCATCTGTCAATTTAAGTTGCTATCAAACACACGCTAAATATGAGGTCTAAAGATCGAAGAGGCAAGTATGATCCCCATTAGTGTGATTTTGTTTCATTCTTTTTGCAAAAGAAAAAGACATAACAAAACATGCGCTAAACTAAGTGAAGTGCCAATAAGGTACAAGATCATGGAAATATGAGAATGCAAGGCATGATCAAAGCGCCAAGAGCAGCCAGTCCAGTACGCAGTCTGTAAAGCAATCAGATGCTAACACCAAATTCAGCCGATAGATACAGTGGTTTGCATTAACACGCAGACATGAATAGATTTTCTATCTTCTTACTTTCTTGAAGGAATTGAAGAATGCCATCCTCATTAATCAGAATCAGAATTCTGTTGGTGGTTTTAACCTAATCATTCTTTTGATCCTGTCTTTATCTGTATTCTCCAACAACCCCTACACAAACACAGCAAAGAGTGAATAAGCCAAAAACCCGTGCACAAACAAAAGAGCAAAGAATCAACAAGCCCACTGCCATCCTAATGTAAGGAGGAGGTACAACAAAAAAAGCTGTCATTATCTTGTCAAAATTAAAATAAGTGTAAATTTGCATCAATATGAGTTGCTTGTAGTGCAACTACTTCTAAAACTACCACTGTTTCCCATGTATATTAAAAGTAGGGACAGCGTGCGCAAATCTCAAAGTTTCTTTTGAAGTCTCGCTACACAACAATACAAAACTAATATTAATGATATCAGTCGAACGATATTTGGCCAGTAACAGCACTTAAACCAACATAGGATCAGTGCTAGATGTCTCACCTTCCATACAATTTCATCAAGGCACAAGCAAATCTTTCCATACTTGTCAAGAAAAAGTCGCTCAGTGGGTGGTTTTTCCACAAACATCCTTCACAGCTGAGGTTATAACAAAGATTGCTTCTGACACTTAAATAGAAAACAGTCAATTGGCAGCAAAAGTCACAAGTCACAACCAAATAAATAGAGAATACTGTGGATTGAACAAAAGAAAGCAGTTGCAGTTCAATTAATTCTAGATAATGACGCTACAACCATTAACATCAATTGCATGCAGTGTAAGGTGATGAGACATAGGGAAATACTAGTTCAAATATTGTCCGGGAAGTGGTGGGAAACAACTCACCTAACATGAAGCTAGTTTGAAAATTATGTATCTTGGTAAAACCCCATGAGCAAATTTTTATCCAAAAATAATAGACAAGCATTTTTAATTTTTTATAGTTCACCATCATGATTTCATTTTCAGAAAGAAACATCAGATACCAGTGTTTTTTAGGTGCTTTCAGGCAGAAGGTCAGGAAATTTGAAGAAAACTTACAAGCAAGTTCATCATATTCGTCCTTTCCAACAACAAAGATGCTGACATCTCCTAAAACCGTGTATACGATATAGACCGATCTGCATAAGAAAACAATATGTTTCAGATCAGATTGGTGCAATCTTCCACCCAACCTAAGATGAATTACACCAACAGCTAAGCCCATCTCACCAATTGTGCCCCAAACACATGCAATAAACTTTAACATGAGTTGTCGAAGAAAAAGTCCCTGAATTTCAAGGTGCAATACAACCATAGAACATAATCAAGCATAAAACTTAACCTCAAAATGCATATAATAATTAACAGGAATTAAATGGCAAATAACAAAGTAATGCAGGAGGAAGAAAATTAAACGCTACAACAGATTGGAGCATAGGAAAGAAGTAAAACAACTCAGATCCACTACCTACCTACTTTCAAGTGTTTGAATGAGTAAAAATTGAGGCATCTTACTTAGTTCCTCTCAGGACCAATTAATTAATTTTACCTTTGAAGAAATTTGAAAGCATATATCTTTGAGGATCAATACTTAAGGCAACCAGAAATTTTTAAAACACCACAAAGTCTAGGATTAATGAGCACCATTAGATAGAGTTAGGTGCATACTTGTGGGAAGCAACTAGAAGCTCTTCATTCTTTACACCTTTAAGATTATCTGCTCCCAGCTTAACTAAGAAGGACCGCCAATGCAATCGTTCCTCAGCAGGAACACCATTGAACCTGCATGATAAAGTAGACTTCCATCAATCCTTTACTTACCTAGAATTAGCAATGACAACAAATACCAGCTTTCTCTCCTGTGATATAGTGCTGCTTATATTATAAGCAAATGCCTATGAAAGGAACAAGCACCAGAGTCTTTTCACAAACTAACTCTTCTATGTGTATAGCAGAACATAATTGGCGCATGACATTCCAACAGGTGAGTGTGTTTAATTTAGCAAACAAATAAAGGATCGAGTCAATAAATGACGGTTGCCCATAAAAAGGAAAAGTTTAAGAATGAAGTTTTATGTGTCATTGTTTTTCTTCATACAAATGAATCATAACTACAATGGGCAGTTATCACTTTTTTCATTATTTTTTTATATATGAAGAAAAAGGTAAATGAACCAGCAACAACATCACTACGTACAAGTTCATATTCATCCCCAAATCAAAATGGAGGTATAAGAGAAATAGCTAGAAGCTCCGAGCAAATACCGAAAAGTTCAATTAAGCAGATGAAAACATAAACCGGATAGCTAAAACTAGCACTAGTTGGATCAGCTGTAAAAGAAATGAATCCCGACAGAATTGGGTTCAGAATAAGAGAATTGAATATCCGACTGGGACTCACCGTTCCACGAGAACGTTCCCCTCGGAGTTAGCAATCAAGACGGCGAGAAGCATACTCGCCGGAGATCTCTATTGGCGGTACGAGGTGGAAGATCTAAATCTGTAACCGCACGAACTGTGTCGTCTTCCTATCAATAACAGTTTCCCTTTTTTCCCTATTTGTTTCCTTTGGTTGTTTTGCTCCCTCTACTTTTTAGTTCGGCCAATTTGGTCCTTTATGTTTGTATTATACTCTGTAGCTCTTTCTTTTTTCCTCTTTTTTTCTTTCTTGGCAAATGAGGGAACATGAATGTGGTAATTGCTTTTTTTTTTTTTTTTTTTGGGGGGGGGGGGGGGGGGGGGGAGGATTCCTTTGAGTTGTAATATTGTATTCATTGGCATATGGTATGAAATTCATTATTAACCTTTAATGGTAGAAGTCCACGCTTTGAGCTAATGTAGTCTGATTGTTGTTTTTTTTTCCTTTAAACAATATTGTTGGTTGTTGAAATTTCTCAAATGTACTTAATTAGGTATGTTGCTTATTTAATGATTTCTTGGATGTCTCGGAAACAAGAGTTATTAAATTTTGGAGAAAAAGTTGATTTACCTTTTCATCTCCAATTACATGAGGATAAGAAATGCTATCATGACATACTTAAGTTGATTCTAATATATCAGATTGTATTCAAAAAATACAGATTCGATTTTTGACAGTACGAAAGTTTGGCATTGCCTTCGAGTTTGGCTATGGACTTACCTGGCTAATCTTTAGTTTGCTTTACTGAAAAGATACAGCCATAATCAAGTATTCTAAAAAAAAAAAAACATAGAGTTTGGGGTCTCGCTGGAAGCAAACTTTCTATCTCTTGGAATGGAGGTATCATTTGTCTGTCTCTCACCCTCCTCATACCCTAACGGTAGTCGTTGGAATATACTAGTATGTTTGTAGTAGTAAATATTCTAAAAAAAAGTTAAACAAGTACGGAAGCCAAAGACTAGTGGCCTGGGATTGAGTTGAATCAGCTTACAATGTAGAGAAGATGAAAGAAGTACTTGAGAGTTGAGAGTGGGTTATGGAGCAAAGGTCCCGGCATTAATGCTCATTAGGAGCTTTGTTGATGAGAAATCAGACCACACCTAGTGACCCTCCCCACCCCACTTGAAAGAAATAGCTAACCAACTTCAGTTGCTCTTTTTAATTTCCCATAAATCACCCTTTTTCTTTCACCAAACCATGCAAACTTAAACTCTGTCTTTTACAGTTTTATTCCTCCTAATAGCAATCTTCCATTATCTTGCTAATTGACTTTTTTGATTTGTAATTAATGATTGATCAGCCTAGCTGCTATTGGGATTATCCGACCCATTTCGGTACTTCGTATGTAATCTATATAGATTAAATTATATGACATTTGAAAAAAAATATGGTTTAAGATATAACACAACCTATAGGGGACTTCGAAATAAAACTTGAATGGTGTTGTTGTTGTTTAAACACCCGAGGGCTTCACTGTTCTCCTCCTAATCATAAGATTTAATATTCTCCCTTCCTAGCTAGAACATGCTCAAACTTACCAACTTTTCAACTTACGATTAATCATCAACCAGTTTCCAATTCCAATAAAGTTAAAAGACACACCTTTTATTGATTTTATGATATGATATAATAAAGTAAAATGATTTACTAAATTGGTTACATTTATTATAATGTGAAGTATCAGTTGATCGACAGTGCTTGACACAATTTTCACTATGGGTCATCGGCAAACAACCTATGTTTCTAATACATGGGTATGGTTGCGTACATCGGACTCCACATATTCCGTCATAGACGCCTATAAGATAATGAGGTAATGTTGTTATTGTTGTTTGATTAATCATCAAACATATAACTAATCCATTTCCTAGAAAAGACATAAGCCATCTGCAGCCACTCAACGCAAATCAAGTGTTCCAACTTTATGATATTTTGATTGGACAACACGATATATTTTTGTTTATTTCCCTATCTTTTTCCAATCTTTCTTCATCGCCTTTTATCTGAAAGATCTTACCAAAACAATTCATTTGAAGTCATATTTGCAACTCTTTTTTAATGCCTAATAGCATAAGAAATTTTATGAACAAGATGCAAAAAATGGAGTGATGAACATTGTCTCAATCAATTAATGGTTGTTAAAAGACAGTTCTTGGTGCATTAGGCTTCTGCGTCTGCGTAGGATCCGGAAAAAATCGGATCGTTTCTTGATCTGATATATGCAGTCTTACATAACACTTTGTATAAGATATTGCTCATACAGCTCGAACACGTGACATCAACGTCATAATGATAATGGTTGTTATACAATGATAGTAATACAAATTTAATGCACCACGTTTTGGGCACCTTTGAACCAAGATCACATGGGGAAAGACACTCCAGTTTAGGAATTGTAAGCTGCGATGTAAGTCTAGCTACCCATTCAAGCTTTAGATCCAATCCCACTTCTTTCATAAATCACTTTCATATGTAGGCTAGGTGGGAGTTTGCCCAAAAATACAGCATTAATGATACTAACTAATAATTATAATGAATTTGTACGCATCTATTCCATGTCCAAATCACTGTCTCTCTGGTTCTAGACATGCAGTTAAGTTTTCCATTTACGTCAAATTAAAACAAACTTGTGTTTCATGGATTCTGAATTTCCAAAATGTCATTGTGCAAACGTATTGTACGACAATAACGAAAAAATTGGAGAGAAATTTGATATTGCTTATTCGATTGTGTTATCTTAGTCGATATTTCGTCATCTAATTCATTCTTGATGTCATTGCAAAGTTTGAGAAAGTTTGTTTGATGTGAGTAGGGTCTGAGAAAGATAAGACATATACAAATGATACCTCAATTCCAAAAGATAGAGACGTATGTCTTACCTTTTGCACATAGTCGTTTTCAATTTTGAGACGCATGTCTTTTCTTTGATTATGGAGTCATGATTAGCAAAAATAATCAACTTTTCTCCGTGTAAGAAATGTTGAATCTTACATCCCACCTGTAATATTACAATGGTTGCCTCTGGGCTGGCTGAGTCTCGTGTGTCCTCTCCCTTTGCAGGGTTGCTGGTAGAGCACATCCCTCGATTTACATCCCACCTGGCTAAAGGGCCTCTGGTACAGGTGGGGGAGAACTCACTCCCTCATCAAACAAATGTTGAATCTTCTGATGCATAACATGAAATCCACTTGCATGAAGCGACGTTTGTCTGTTTAAAATTCCATCAAAGTTTGTAACATGGTGATGTCAATTCTAACGCTTATTAATAGTACAATTGTCATATTCAAAATAAAGCAACATTGAAAATGTTTGGGCGGGGGGGGGGGGGGGGGGTTCGTTATCAATTATTTTCTACAAAATCTTCAGAGCATCCTTTTCTAAACATAGACTGCTTACACTATATTTGGTCTATTCTACCAAAACAACATCCAATCAAGTACGTACACACATATATATATATATATTACAATTTTAATTCTGGTCAATAAGTAACTATTAGATACTCATTAACCAATCATCTAAACAATAATTGACATTTCATAATGATAAGTGTATAAACAAGGAGGTACGTCTTCTATTATAATGTAACCTTCTGATTAATGATTAACTATTAAAATTTATTCGTTAACTATTATAAAATTGGTCAGATATCAACATTATACATCATTTTCAAATAGTCTAGATTCCCACGAACTTTTATGTGATCAATGATTTGTTTTGATATTTCCATCGAATCAACACTTGTCCCATTTATAACACTAACGACTTATTGACCCTTAAGTCAAAGGTTATATATATTTTTATTCCAAAATAGGTTTAATCTACTAAGTCACATTGAAGTGTTTGGAACAGAAAGTTTTAATTTATTGCTCATGACGTATCATTTTCTTTATGTTATATGTAGTTCTCATCAAGAGCTCGTTTATAAAGTATTTGTTTCTGTATCTTGTCGTTACCCTTTTTTTTTTTTTTGTGAAAACCAAGTTTTTATCCATTTTGATAGTGGTTTATACTTGACAAGAAGGCTGTAAACAAGCCGAACCAAGTTGAATAGTGAGTTTTTAAGTTTGGATCGTTTAGGTAAAACAAATGATTTGACTTAGCTCGTTTGGTTTAACAAGCTAAAAATTTGTTCGTATTCGGCTCAAAAACGTTATAACTCTTTAAACGAACCAAATAATTTACCAACAGTTCGACTCACTTAGTAACTAAAATTAATTAGGTGTTCGAACTTGGCTTGTTTTAATTAAATTCACAAACGAACTCAAACCAAATATGAATCAAAATCGAACTGTTCACAAACAGTTCGATTTGTTTACCATCCCTACTTGCCAATAAAATGTTTGCACCTCGTTGCTATTGTTTGAGAAACTTGATTTGGATATAGTATGAACAAGTATACGTATGGATCCCATTACTAACGATTATAATTAATTGTTTGTTTCCTATATCATTTTAATGAACCGAGACGAAACTTGTGAACTTTAGACGGAAAATTTATCTTCTGTTCAATTGCATATTCTTCTCTTGTGACCGAATCTGATATTATTAACTTCAATTTCTTGTAATTAGAGCAATTCTAGTAGGTTTATCCGTGATGGCAATATGCAGAAAAGTAGTTTTGTACTTGAATTGAAGAAAAGTAGTTTTGTACTTGTATTGAAATAATTATTTATCATGTTATAGCTACGTAACAATGGCTTCTTTCAATTTATCCCACTCAGAAGAAAAGGGTGCATGGAAGATGTGTCTCAACACGGAACACACGCTATTACTTCGAGTATACGTTTTCTAAACGTGGAACATACTTCCACTTGCAAAAGTTTATACCCTGATCTCGGGTTTCTACCGTTCTAGCCTTAAGAATTTTATAAAAGATGTAAATTGTGAACTCAATTGTCTCTCAAATTGTTAATGTTTTTGTCATACAACACATACAAGATGCTCACGGCAAACTGAGTCAGCTACCTTTTAACCTAATTAGACCAGATACCATGTCATAAGCTACGGAAACAGCCCCTTGACAAAGTGTAGGATAAGACTATTTACATCAGATCGCGAAGCGATCCAGTCTCTCCTTAGATCCTGCACAAATGCGGAAGCTTAGTGCACTGGGAATGCCCCACTATGCCGTAAGCCAGTACTGGCTAGATTTTAGTATTGCACCTATGATGTGCATATCCTCGTTTAAACATGCATCATTCTAATTGATACATTATCAACCGAGCATGTCTTAACCTGAGTAACAATTGAGCTATGTCGTGTGAGCAAATGTGGAACATACTTGTATTCATAATTGATCCTTAATTTCTCGCACAGCTGGCTTCTTTACTGCCATTCCACTAACAAAATGAAAACGATTAAAATTTTATGCCCTCCCGTTACATCAAACTAGTAAAATTATGATAAAATATAAAAAGAACATGCATCTTGTGCCAGTACATGTATTTTCAGTATCTCCATCACTAATAATAACTTTATATAAAATGATGTCTTAACTTTACTAGAAAAAAATAATAATTAGGACAACAACGGGATATATGAGATAATTAAAAAAAAACCTCCAAGAAGTTAATATCTTACTCAGGAGATTAAGGGAACATTCTTCAACTTTAATATGGAGTCCTTATCAATCAATTTCTGTTAAGTAATTCTTCAATCATCTGTAATGCAACTCTTTCTTCTTCATTCATCGACGAGCTCTCTGATGTTGACGCAGATGGTGTATTCATCCAGGAACCTTTTTCGTTAGTGTTAATGCATTTATCTTTTCCAAGATCAACGGTCATGACCCAGCTGGAATCGGAGCGTGCTCCGGCCCGCTTCTGCCACACTCCGATGTGGGAATTCTCTGTGTCCAGCCTCAGGCAAGTCAAAGAAGGAGATGGAGTTTTGCAGGATTTGCGAAGTTTTGCACCTAGAACCGCGGAAAGTGAGGATGATGATGATTGATAAGGATCGGTATTTCCACCACCCTTTTGGTTGCGATGTATGGTTTCCACCGGGAAGTTTGTTTTCGCGTTGCGACCGCTCATCAGAACCGCCGCCTCATCGTACGCCCTTGCTGCTTCCTCCGCCGTCTCAAATGTCCCTAGCCAAACCCTTCTCTTCCTGCAACATAATGAATACTTAGGAATAAATAATTTGCTTTCTTGTTATACATTTTTTTATGTTTTGTACTTCTATCATTAGTATTTTAAGAGATATATGTATTTTCTTGCTTTCTACACATGCATTTTATATGTTTTGATACATGTTATTACACATGTTACTACATGAACCTTTAACAAATCTTTATTATATTGATTGAGACCCTAACATGTAGAAGAAGACAAAAAGTTCATATGTTTTTATACATATATTGAAGTACTAATCGTAAGGAGGGTGTAGTGATGATGGCTTCTGGAACTTCTTGATATTGGGACAACTCTACTTACAACAACAACATCATTCGGATTGGGAAAATTCTACTTACCAAAGGAAAATCATACTCAATTCTGAGATAATTAAATCCCAAATGGAAATGGAGAGAACTCTTTTTGAGAACAACGAAGATATGACGTTGTATTAGAAAATGAAATGCAGAACAAAAAAGGATAAAATGTACAGTTGAAGGTTAAGGAAGGAGAGGAAGAAGAATGTGGTACAGAAGAGGATGACGAATCTCAGAGACCCAAGAGCCCCAGTGGCGTTGCCTGACGCCTCTGAACTTCTTTGTTTGTACCATATTTTGTGAGAGATGTTAAACAAAAGATAAAATATACAACAGCTGAAAGTGTGGAGCTTGATGATCTCAAATGTAGAGATGAAGAGGACGTATGATCACATTTAAAAAGGATCAGTTGTCGGCGATGGAGCTTAGTCTTTTTGCTACTACTCCTCTGAGTCTTCTCTCTTCGACCATACAAGGCCCACTTGTCCTCTAGAAATGTCAGGGGAGGAGTACCTTCAACTTTTATTTAACTTGATGAAAAGCTGAAATCCCTCGTTCCGGAGTCCGCTCAGTTTCAGTCCCAAAGAACATGTAAATCATGAGCCGGCCTTCTAGGTTGGGTGGGATGTTATTCAGTTACACATACAAGGTGTTTCCCTAGCTACAAACAAAGTCTTTAGTCTATCAGCAGAGGAACATCCACTTTGTGAGCGTCCATAAATTCGAACTCTCGACCGCTTGGAGCAAATTCCAACCCGAATACCAACTAGACTATGCCATGAAGGCTTATTTAACTTACTTATTTTCAATATGTAGGAAAGAGAAATATTTAGTTTCCTCCTAATTAAGATATCTCGATATTGTATATTTTGGACGAATGTTTTATATTTGTTATTGTCTTGTATGTTTTAACATAAAAATTATATAAGATTTGTATAAAACATACGATAATCATGATGTCTTGTGTAAAGAATGTTAAGAAAAACTCTCCTTGATGTACTAGTCTCCTCCTTTTGCGCATGGTCTGGAGAAAGGCCTTGCAGTTTTAACTACACTTTGTGAATGAGGTTGTTTCTGCGGTACAAATATGTGACCTCAAGATCACAAAGCATCAACTTTAACAGCTACTCTAAGGCCCGTCTTTGTGTAAAAACTGTTATAGGACTGGGTATATAACGTGTGTGCCTTCTACTTTGAAACATTTGGACACTGGTAGCTAGATTTTTTAATGAACAGATAGTGTAGTATACTCTACAATGAGGAAAGTCAATGACCAGTCCTTGTAAGAGGACTACGCATGCTGCTGTAAATGTTTCTGGGGTAGAATTTAATTACTAGCATCACATGTCACCTAGGAATATAATTTCTGATAATTACCAATTAAATTTTATTTTAGAAAGTTAGTTAATTATATAGTTTTCAAAATTGTGATCAAATCAATTGAGTCATCGTGATGTTCTATAAATATTCATATATATGTATGTCTTTTTATTTTTTTCGATCTAATTCAGCTCTCACTAACTATAATGAGCCAGCAATCGGTCTATGACCAATTTAACATTTTCCAGGAACTGAGTTATACTTATATGATCATATGTTTTTTCCCCTTCTTTACAGTGTGGAAAAATCACTTACCACAATCCAGTTATTCTAAAATTAATTTTACAACATTCTTTGAAAGTTCTATATTAGTCAGTAGTAATTATTAGAAAATTGACATGTTAGAGAGTAATAAATGTAACAACAAACATTCTAATTCTATTATTATAACTTTTATTAGTTACAGAGTAACTTGTTAAGAAAATACAGCAAACAAGCAAGAAGATGTAATCGAAGAAAGCCGAGACGAGTCTCAAGATGACTCTGTCATTAAAGCAATTTAGTCTCTACCAATGAGCAAGGTATACAACAAGACTAATGCTTCCCAAGATATAACGGCTGTCTTCTTTTCCTTTGCTCTAGGAGAAGAAGAATGAACTTGGTGTAGAAGAGAAGATAAAGGAGAATAGCAAGAGACGGAGAATGCTGAGAATTCTTAGTTTTTGCAAGATTGTCGAGTATGTCTTTGAAGACATCAAGATCTACTATATATAGATCTTGGGGTGTGTTTAAAACCCTTTTAGAAACATGTCTCAGCCTCTTCTTAACCTCCAATGACAGTTGTTTACCGTTCATAGGTGAAAGGAGATGATTCTTGGACCAAAAACTGCAACCCAAAGTGAAAGGTTCTATCCGTTGGCACATCGATCGATCACATCGATCGATCGACGTCACTTCGATCGATCGATGTGATCGATCGAAGTCGGACAGAGAGCCTCCTTAAGCCTCAGATACGTCGATCGATCGAAGTGGGAGATCTACGTCCAACTGAGGTTTCCCAGCTTTGCAACACTTCATACCAATCTCCTAAAGAACCCCATACATGTTCTATATAAGTTTGGAGCACGCGGAAATGTATTTTAATGTACTTTCCAACATAACTAACTGGCGTGTCAATAGAGATGCAAACTTAATGTTACAAGTTTCGGCATGCAAAAAACTTCAAAAAGTGAAATACCCAGGTCGGCGAGATCTTAGCTCTACGCTTAACGCTGAAGTCTAGCTATCAAAAAATGTTAGATTCAAATAGTTACAAATATATAGTATTTCTTGGTATATGTTTATTGGTGGCACCACTCGAGAAAACATAGTAAAATGTTACAAAAAAAATTCAATGAATCGATGTACCTACTCCAAACGCATAAAAACGAATGTTAATATGTTATGTTGGCGTATATACGTGTTGGAATATATATGAAGAAAACAATTTGTTATAGTTTGACAAACTTTATAGTGAAAGGAAAAATAGAAAAGATAATAATGCTGCAAGTATAAATTTTCATCTACTTATGTTTCGACCATCAGACTGTGACAAAAGCTTGAAGAGAACTTTCAGTTAGGAAGAGCACTCTATGATATGGGCTCTACTCCCCTTTTCCCCCCGATATATCGTACCACATATGATTCCATTATTTACCACTTAGATATTGCTAGTACATGTGCATTATTTACTTGCATTATATTGAAGATACAATAAGAGAATTTATAACACGTCAGCTTATAGAAATTTAAGAAAAATATGATAACCAAAAATGAAAGAAAAACAAAGGAGAAGAGTATAGTCGAGATATAACAAATGTTACAATATCTTTAAAGCAATTTTTGCTTCCACCAGTTAACAAAGTAGAATGCGTGGCAAATGCTTCCTACGATATAACGGCTTCTTTCTTTCGTTTGCTGTACAAAATGAAGATTGAACTTGTGTATCTAGTGTGTTTGATATAGAGGAAGAAAGAAAGAAAATGAAAAAATTATGCAAGTTTTCAAAAGACTTAAAAAGGTTTTTCAAAGATCATTTCAAAGTATATTGAAAACTATTTCAAAAGTAGGTCTTCAAAACCTTTTGGTACTTATACTTGTAAACTTCATTTCACACGAAAGAAGTTAATTTGGCACATCTATGAAGAATTTAACTTCTTAGTTTATGACCGTCTAAAATTGGAAGGACGTGTCTCAGGTCACAAAAGTTGCATCATTTCATCAAAAGACATAAGAAAATTTCTGCTAGCTCAACCGACTGAAAGTTCGACCACTTTACCAAGCGTTGGATTCAAAATTTTTGAATGTTGGAACTCAGAATTCGTCATCGAACTCTGATCCGAACGTTTGGTAAATGGCTTTACTGAATGTTCGGTGGTTGGACACTCAGAGTTCATTACCGAACATTCGCTATCACTCATCGAACGTCCGGTCATCTCAAAATTCAGAGAATTCAGAGTCTCGTCTAACCAATTTAATCCAAGTTTCACTTCATATCCAATCAAGATTATTACATGTTTTAATATAAATTTGAAACATTTTTAATGCACTTTTAAGTGTATTTCTCAACAATCTCCCTCATGATCCAACATTTATATAAGAACATCCATAAACAATTATAAACTAATCTCTCATTAAACGATGTCGATGGCACATAATGGATACAATGACCTACTTCTTGAATCGCCACTAGCATAGATAGAGTTATATAAACGAAAATAAGATGGCATATAAGTCTTGAATCATATTCCACCACTATTTATATGAACAACCAAAAGACATGTCGTTGTCTACCTCATACAAGTTTGGTACGAAATCCACCATGCACCCAATCTGAGGTTTTCATAAGCGTTTTTAGTGAGTTATTCCAAACTCTCATAAGAAGCAGCACCCTCTCAACTTTTATATAGATGAAATTCATCAAGTGAATATTGCTCACACCATCATAAATATGGCTATGAATTTCATTAAGAGATTTTTAGAATCATACCTTCGTAAACTTGTAACAAGCACTATCTTACAGCAACACCATAGGGATCGACAAGTTTGATAGTGCTGATTAGAAATCTTCTATGACTTGTTTTTATTATATTGAACTTCATTTATAGGATCTCTACTAGTAGTAGGTTGAGTTGTCATCATATAGAGTTGACATCAAATTGAATAATCACATCTCCCTCGATGTCACAAGAACTAACTTATACTTAGTTCTTATCGAGCCACTCTCATAGACCTCACATTGTTCATGATTATTACCAAAGAAATTTTACTGGACTACTCTCATAGACCTCACATTGTCTATGATTTACCCAAAAAGATTTTACCGGGCCACTCTCATAGACCTCACACCGTCTATGATTTATTGCAAAGAAACTCATAAGCATTCACGTCATTGTATCATGCATCAAGTGATAGCACATTCTCAAATCGTTGTCTGTCGGTGATTCTTGTCAATGAATCACTTAACAAAACATCTCATTAGCCTATAAATACTAGCTAGAAACAAACATGGAAACAATGAATTTTATTTTTAGCGAAAACGTCAACATAATGTTTTCATGAAGCAACTCTTCAAACAAATATAATCTACTCAATCGATGTATAAAACCCTTACCAAAACAAGTGTCGAATATCTACCAGTTGTTCACAAATTGCACACCCCTTCCAAACAGTCACCACTCCGAACAAGCAACCTTTAATGCTGAAGACTCTAATTGATAGCCACTTTGTAGAAATTGTGAAAATCAAACACTTTTTTCCTTTCTATTTCTTGAAATAAAAGACCAAATCTCTGCTTTCGGGAGTTTTTACTGACCCAGTCTTATAGAGCTTTATAGAGGATGCAAATAAGAAGCTTAACGGCCTACTAGATTGGTAAGGTATTGTCAGAACCCACACAAGAAGGCTACTTCAAACCATGCTTGTAATCTTACACCCAATTGGGGCAGATTCAGGCTGTTGGCTATTCAAACTCAGATAACAATGTTGCCTCCACTCTGCGCATGTCCAAGTTCCAACATGCGACCTTTTTTGAAACAATTTCTTAACCAAGTATCAAATAAGTTAATATCCTTGTACGAGTTCACAATCAATACACGAGATGAACCTTGGTTTGTGTCTTGAGAGCCCCTTTTTATTTATTTCTTCCCGTTGATGTTCTCCCTCAACACTCACCCTGCCTATTTATAGATGGGAGACAAGGGGCTGCTTATCATTATTTTTTTAATTTATTTATTTGCATTAAAAGCCTAATCTTAAGTTTTATCATTATCCTAAGCAATAGATGCCCCTACGGTTTAAGCTTCAGAACCTTTTTTTTTTCCAATTAAAGAACCTTATTTTTTATATCAATTCATTATTATCATAAATAAAAGATGACTACGGTTTTCGCCTATATTTAGGTCAGTTTTTATTCATGCATATAATTTATCTACAATTAAAGCCTTAATCAAAAAAAGATAAAAGAACTATATTTAGTGTCTTAACGAAAGACGCTTACGGTTATGCATTTTTAAAATATTTTGTTTTCTTTTTAAATATTTATCCTAAAGGCCCGCTAATAAATGTAATAAAATGAACAGGGCGTTACAAGGAGTCTGGAACGTGGAAGAAGGCATGTTCATACTTGGTGAATGTTAGCTATCCACGACCATAGATGCATAATAACGTACCTAAAGGAGTCAATATGCAAGATACGGATCCCAACTATACACACATTTATATCGAAAATTTCCCAATCCATAAGTCAATTGTAAATAGGTAGCTGCTTTCAATTTTTCTATATACAGTTGAGTTGTCAAATACAACTTCATACAATACTGAAACCCTTGAGATAGCACGATGCAAAGGCCAAATCTTTATCTTTGGAAGTCTTTTATTGTCTTAGCATTATAGAGTTGCGTGCAAAATGTAAATCAAGAATTCAAAAGTTTTTAGATTGGTAAGACATGATCAAGAATCTATACAAATTGTACACTGTAAATTGTGGCATCATAGCATAGCTTAATTGATTGATAATTTATAACTGTTTTAGACCAATTTTTATTTATTAATTAATTTTAACAAGATTGTCATTCCGTTGAAAGGAAAGGTGCATCAGAAAGATCTCCATGGAAATATGGCAGTATCCGGAAATTAAAAACAAAAAGGAACCGACGGATTAATTGTTTTTTCTTAACCCAAACATAGAGAAGTGCAAAGATGGCACATGCAAAACTCACTCTCTTAAAAGTGAACAAAGCGTCTCGTATTATATCCAATTATACATAATTACAATTTGAAAAAAAAAAAGTAATATATGATTGCTACGTAACAAATATTACAATAGTTGTTTGTTAACTAATAAAAAGACTAATGTATGTGGACATGGACCGTGGTCTCTTTTTTGACATTTTCTTTTTAAATAGTATATATGTAACAAATATTGGGTATGATTGATAGATTGATTGATATTTAATAGGTAAAAGTTATTTTTCAGTGGAATTCGACCTCTTTAGATGAATAGGTTGCTCGTCTTTCTTTGGTACGTTCTGAACGTTCAGGCTATAACACTTTCTTTTCCATTATAAAGTTTCATGTTAAATAAAAATTATCCATTTTAAATGTGCCATTACAGAAATAAAAAAGAATTGTTACATTTTGTCATTCTAACAACATAGGGATTCAATAAATCAAGCAGTCATGTATAAATTTTGTTTGAATCTTTTTAATGACTTGTTCAAAACAGAATTAAACTAGTTCAAGTCGAACTTGAACAATTCTGTAAAAATATTAAAACTCTAACATTTTTTCAACCCTCAAATGCTTATCTAGTATAATCCAGTATTATCGATTAAATAAATTAAAAAGGTAATTTTTTACCTCATAATTTTTGTTACATAGCTGCTTATCTATTGCAACTACATAATTAATTGTCTCAAGATTGAAAACTTAACAAATATGACTTGAATCCTAAATACATATTTATTTTTGTCAAATTAAGCCTACTGAGTTCAACCTTAAATATATTCGAAACTATTCTAACTTAAACGAGCTGAGAATAACTTGGATGGATTCCATCGCCGCTTTTCTTTTACTGTATCCATCATTCGTTGGTTTTAGGGAGGGGTGTCAACGAACCGAACCGAATAGTTCACAAACAGTTCTACTCGTTTAATAAACGAACCTAATTAAATATTCAAATTAGATTAGTTTAAATAAAATTGACGAACGAACTAGAATCAAATGCAAAAATCGAACTCAAACAGCTCGTAAGCTGTTTGTTTCGCTTACACCCTAGTTGATATGTATTTTTCTTATCTAATTTTATTAGCTATATCTCATCTAATCTCGTAGTTAGAGTCGGTGTCTCACTGGAATCAAAACTTCTATCATTTCGAATGTAAATATTGTTTGTCTGTCTTTCATCATTCTCAATCTCTAACGATAACTTTAAATGTCGTTGGAATATATTGCGTTTTATCTAATTTCGTACCCTCGTTTTTTCACCTATATCTCTTGAACGGACGGATCCATTCTCAGAATAATCCCGTTTAATTCCGTTTACTTCGATGTGAATCGTTTGTATCTCTAAACGAAACTCTGTAAATACTGAAAAAACAATAATTGAAAAACACAACTGCCTGACAGTTTTTCCATACAATCACGAAAGTCCTGCCACGTAGACATTATGTTTAAGAATCGACCCGCGAAGGAACGGTAAAGGCAGCCTCAAGAACTGACCTGATGAACAACTTCTTCCACCGCAGCCGAGATCCAGCCGTCGAGGGCTACCACTTAATACTAATTCAAGGCGTTTCGATTTTTTATGGCATTTATTGTATAGCCGATCGATTTTTGGGAAACAAGCATTGTAGCGAGAGATTTTGCAAAAGTCCCCGTTGCAATTGCTCTCGCCTTCGTCTTTCTCAAATTCTTCGCTAATTCTGCAATCGCATTACTTTTTTCAATTGATTTTTATGTATTGTGCTAATTTGGTTGCTAATAACAAGGGTATGTGGCAGAATTGATTTTTCTCGAATTGATGTTTATGTTGGGGAAATTGATTCGCATCGGATCTGTTATAGCTTGGATTCTTCATCTCGTCGCTTGCATGGGGTGCGCTGTCCTTTTCGATTTTTTTCGTTATATTTGTATGAAATTGTGGGATCGACGATTTCTTGTGTGGAAGATTCCATCTTGATAGGTTTTACATGTGATTTTTATGCTTCTACTGCAACCTACTCTAATTACTGCATATTCTACTAAAATTCTTGACTTGATCTTTTCATTTTTCATCGGTTTTAAAGCTGTTTTCGACTGATGTTGGGAAAGCATCAAGTAAGAACTGTAATTGGAATTCTTTTTAAAAGAAAAACTAAATTTTGGTGCTGCTTAGTGTTCATCTCAGATATCACAAAGGGTTTTATCGACGTTTTAAGTTCATCCGACTGATGTCGAAGGCCGTTTCTTAAGGACCACACGTTTATCTTTTGGTGCAATTGCCGAGGTTAGCTATGTTAATGGATAAATATAGAATTTAACTAGTTAGTTTTCTTGAGTTGTTTCCTATCTTGTATTGAAGGATCTATCTCTGTATACCGGTATTCCCCTCTAAGATTCACATACGGGTGTGTGTATAACCTTATATCTCTTAATTCGGCTTTGCAGAATCAATGTGGAAGAGATCTTGTTGCTCCTATTTAAATGAGCCTTTTGTCTATTTGACCTTTCCCTTTCATGTTATGTTGGATCGGCTA
Source organism: Eustoma russellianum (assembly GCA_036186865.1). NCBI lineage: Eukaryota > Viridiplantae > Streptophyta > Magnoliopsida > Gentianales > Gentianaceae > Eustoma > Eustoma russellianum. The sequence goes on from AP025043.1 coordinate 1,483,679, forward strand.
TCTTTATTCAAATATCTTTGGTAGTGTTTGAGTTGTGTCGTTGCATGTCATCCATACAATTAAATTGTGAATCTGCTTTAGTGCCTATTCTAGTTAGTCCAGGTAACTGGGCGTTATGAGTATTAGCAGGACCGCAGCTACAGGGTCTTGTGATTGTCTATTTACACGTGAGCTGGCTTACATGGTTATGCTTCAAGGCCGTTGTTTTGCCAGAGGAAGGCCAATTTAATCATGATTTTGTTCCTGATAACTTTGATTTGTGCGATCCACATTATTATTTTTTTGTTTACTGAATCAGCTATATATCTTTGGTTGCAGAGCAGTGGCTGTATTGGATGTCCTATTAAGACGAAACTGACTTCTTCAGCTGACAAGCCTGTAAATCCTCAAGACGCTGATGCTCCAGCGGCATCAAGAGAAGTAAATCCTGGTCTATCTGAGACTTTTTGGACTCCGAGCACTTGCGAGATGGACAACAGTACTGTCCAGTGGAGCATATCATCATATAGTACATCAACTCAGATGCACGATACTCATGGTGATGGGAATTGTGATGCCAATACTGAGTTTGTAAATCTCGGCAAGTTTTTTTATGCTGGTGGCATATGAATGTGTAATTATTCAGCTGCTATCCTATGTGAACTTGTCTTGGTTTTTAGGACTAATCCTTTGGAGCCAGACTAGACAAAGATGGATAGGCAGTCGAAAGCCTCAAACTTCGGTGGTGCAGCAGTTGCGTGAACCTAAGTTGAGGTAATAAGCTATGGTTCTTGTATTGTGAGGTGCTTCAATTTTTATTTTCAGCTTTGGATTGCGCTTGCTCATGGTTGGATGGTGATAACAAGAAGAGTGAACTGACAAGAGATTCCATATATTATGCTCATCTAAGTGGTTTATATATGCGGTAACATGCTTATCCTTGTGACTGTGTATTGTAGATATTCATTCTTTCTTCTTTTATTTGGATATTCAGCCACCTTAGTTCAGTATCTCTGACATCTTACAGTGATATGATTCAAAATCACACTTTTGTTTTGTTTAAACCTTTTTCTGCAAGTGCTGGTGATTGTTGGATTAAAGCCTTGTGAGCGAGCATCCTAGTCAGTGATATGCTATTGTGCAATTTATTTGCTTCACCCTTTTGGAAACTCTCAACAGTAGGTACTTTATTTGCACTTGTCTAAGCTATGAATAAGCACCAAGTTAAAATTAGACCGTTGAGACTATGATGTTAATGTGTGTATTAATATTATGTACACTAGATCCGTGTTCTAAATTAAACAGTAACCAATTGATTTTTAAGTTCAAGTGGTGATTATTAGAATTTGAGATGTTTCCTTTTTAATTTTAGAAGCTGATGTGAGGAAACTGGTGGAATAATTTTGAGCCTACAACTGTTTTGAGTTCTTGATCTTAGATACTAGGTGTAGTGTATTTGCACTTCTGAATGAACAATCATCTCTTACAGCAGGGCCTTACCGTTATTTTTTTTTTTAGATCTTGGTGAGCAATTTCTGTGAGTGCATGCCTGAAATGTTTTGGCTTTGCAGTTGGAATGCAACATATGAGAGTTTGCTTGGAAGCAATAAGCCATTTCCAAAGCCCGTTCCCCTTGCTGTAAGTCCATGCAATGGCATTGATTTATGTTGTTTATTAATGCCATTAGCTAAACATAGTTTGTTACCTAAACCTTGCTGTGTATGTCAATTGTACAGAAAATGGTGAACTTTCTCGTGGACATTTGGGAACAGGAAGGGATGTACGATTGATTCCCAAATTTGGGAACTTGATTGGTGCTTTTTTTGCTTAAACTGTGGAGAAGTCTCGGCTATTGAGAAAAATGAGGGTGCTGTTTGGAAGCTTGTTTATATGATAGGTACAGCAATTGTGAAATGATCTTTGGAAATGTCATTCCTTGTTTACATGGGGCTCATGCTTTGCGTGGTGGTTTTTTCTTGATTATTACATTGTGGTTTCATTTTTGCCTCTGGCCTTTGGTTTCTTCTTCTTTATTGTTGGTTTCTTTTTCGTGTTTCTTTGCTATCGGGTGCCTCTTTTTAACCCTTGATAGGACTAATCCTGGAGCTAGGGGCTACTGAAGAAAAAACCGCAGTAACTCTACTTAGATGTTAGTTTCGGGAGATTTCATAAAATTTTAATAAGAAATTCTATAAATATGGTAAGAATTGGGAAAAATTTCCATACATTAAGGATCTAACTACCAGTTGGGTCTTAGAGGACGTTGGGCCATATTGCTTGTTGCGTCTAGGAAGTTGTGCATGTTGTAAGTATTGCCTTCATAATAAGATATTTAAGAGGTCTAATATTTGAACTTCATTGGAAAATAAAATTTCTTGTTAAGGCTTTGAGCAACATTTTGTGTGGAGTTGCAATAAAATGCAAGGTGCACATCTTTAATGAACGTATGAGGAAGTTGAAGAAGCTGAATGAAGATGTGTACAATTATCTTATGAGGATGTCACTTGACATATGGACACTATCCCATGACGGGAGGTTAAAGATATTATGTAATGACAATCAATTTCTCTGAGTTGTGAAACATCATATACAGGTGGAATAGATATTTGCCGATTAGTGCTTGTGCGCAAGCAGTGTTCAATAGGATGGTAAAGATGTTTCATGAAAAGCGACAAGAGTCTATCGCATTTGGCAGTATGGACAGATGGCCAGTCAAGGTGTAACAACGTTATATCAGAAGGATACAACTGTCTAGCGTCCAAGACGGGGTCCGTCAATGCCGTCCAACGCTTATGACGTGGTTGGCAATATCGTCTAAGGCTTGGAACACGGAAGGATACAACTGTCTAGCGTCCAAGACGGGCCTGACAATGCCGTCCAACGCTTATGACGTGGTTGCCAGTATCGTCCAAGGCTTGGAACACGCCTGCCAATGCTGTGCTGGATGGGTTTGCAACCCTCTAAAACAGTTTTTCTTTCAAAACTGCCTTTTGGACGCAAGACAGTGCCATCCAAGAGTAAATTTTTGGACACGACTAGAATTTGTCATCTATGCTAATTACGTCTTGATTGTTTGAAGAAATATTTTGAATTTTTTTTATTAAAACGACATTAATTTATGAAATGTCTTTAAGCTTGTGGATTTGAAATACGAACTAGAATAAAACGGACAGACCAATTTGAAATACCCAACAATTTTTTGACTTTTCAATTATAGTGGTATCTGGCTCTCTGATACCTGCTTTTATGATTTCCCAATGTACTAATGTTTTGGTTCAGTGAGCTATTTAGAATTGGAATTTTATCTAGACTCAAAAAGATAAGTTGATGTTAGTGTTTACCGTTCATTAACCGGAAATTCAATCACAATTATATTTATATAATTTTATTGTAATTATTTCGTTTGGTGAGAAAGTAAATAAAGTAATTAGAGAACAATAAAAGAGAGGGGGGGGGGGGGGGATGATCCTACCAGAAACATCGGGGAAGAAGTATGTCTTATGCCCAAAAAAGAAAGAATAAACCCTACTGGCAATCCTCCTCCTTTCTTGTGATGAGATCTCATCACCTCATATTTTTTCGTCCTACTCATAACAGCGCGACACGTGACAGCAGGATGAGGTGGTGAGGCTAGATGCGAGTGATCTCATTTAGTCTCACCACCCTCTTTGCTGTCATGTGTCGTGCAGTGACGTATGTGGTGAAAAAAAGTGGATGAGGGGATCATATCCCCTTTCTGGAGGGTTGGTCAGACGTGAGATTGCCCTTTTTTAAATTAAAAAAAAACTTTATTTCCTTTCTTGTAACTTTTTATTGATTGGTTTCGATCGTTTAATATGATTTTTTTACTACTAAATATCGTTAAGTCTAACTTCTTACCATAACAATAAAATGAGAAAGAGACTAATTTAATATTGAACCTACTTAGTCTCATAGTTAAAGAAAATTTAAATTTTTTTAAATGTTATTGTATTTTTTTGGGTTAAGGATAAGAGTTCAAAATTTTACTCATGTTTTGCATTGGTATACAAAACAAATTAATGAAAAATGTCGTAGTTAAATTGTTTTCGAGATCATATAAAAAATATTTGCGACAATATATCAAGTTAGAGAATTGGAAGGGAAAAAAACGTCAAGAAAATTTATCGGAATCATTAATACAAGAATTAACAAGGTACGATTGTACATTTGATTGATGTCATATCCTTATTTATCTGTGTCCGGATCATCTGACTCATTTTTTTTCTTACTCCCACCGTCTGACACGTGTCAGTTAGGTGAGGATCCTCATACAGTCTCACCATCTCCGGAGGTGACGCCCGGTACTTGTGACTTATCCACATTGGGGTCAGTAGATCCCGTTCGTACTTATCTTGCCGCTGAACAACGAACTTACTAGATTCCACCTGACCCAGCTCTGAAAAAGATGAATGGTCGTTCGTCTCCCTTGAACTCGCACCACCATTGCCGTCCTCATAACCGCCGATTATTGCCAAATTTCATTGCTGCTTCTTGTCTTCCTTCCTCCATGTCTTTTATCTACTCTCTGAATAGACGTGCTCGCTCGACGACAAGACGGCGTCCGTGTATGTTCCATTTTCGCCCTTCATTTGCGGATTTCCACTCATCTTTCTCCCCTAGGCCGGGCCGTTGTCATGCTTCTGGTCAAGGACCTCAAATGCCGCCAAAATTGGAATCCCCGGATGGAGAAAACGAAGCTAGGTCATCAGGTAATTACTCCCCTTTTGTTTTTCAATGCACGTTTCTGTTTGCAGTTTAGTTGATTTCGTACTTTTATTGATTGATGTAAATTCAACCGTTTAGTTGAGTTGTTTCTTTTCTTTTTTCTTTTGATGAATTTTATAAAATTTAAGTAGCAGGAGGAGCTCATTCACTTTCTAATGTAAGAATTTTTTTTGACATGTACTCAAGTAAAGAGTTTTTTTTTTTCTTCCTTTTTTCTTTTTTAGATTACTTTCTTATTTTGGGATGTTAGAAGTAAGAGTCACCTTGTATCTAAATAAAGAGAGAGGAATTTGAGATTAAAATGGTAATTATGATCCATTTCATCATTCTGTACAAGATAAATGTTTTGCAAATATGATACATGTTTAACTAGTGAATTGTACAACTGATAGACAGAACAAGCCAGAAGGATATAGCACGTCTTTTCTCCAAGAAGATTGTAGATCAACAAGGATGCTGTCTAATAAGTTTATTACATTATTACATTATCTTTAACTGTTTAGTTCATGCGTATAGTGCTATTTGCTGAGCTATAGTTGACAATTAAGCTGAAATGCATTGGCAGGTATCTTTTAATCCCAAATTAAATTAAATTTACCACTATCCTAATCCTACATACCGTTGATTTCAGAAATCAGTTCTTGCTGTGTCACAGTAATCATACGCAGCTTATGACACTAATTTGCATTGTTAAAGCCTTAGGTCTGTGATGACTTTTTACATGTGATTTCAGTTCTACTTTGACCTTGTACCTCTTTTATCCTTCTATTGGTTATCTCCTGCTACTTCTCCAACAGGTACTTGGTCAACTTTCTCCAGTGTCCAAGATGCTGTCAGGATATTCCTAGCTGTGCTTTTCTGGATGTCTCTTTTCTTTTGGTCTTGTGTTTGGGATGGGGGGAATGGTGGTCCACCCAACAAGAATTCTCAATTTAGAAAATAACTCACTGAGCAATGCAGATGTCAATGTATTGCTGATATTTTGGAAGTATAGAAAGAATAAAAGAAATGAAGGAGCTTTTGTAGTGTGTAATTATATTTTCTAGCCGTTCTAATATACTCAGATGTGCACTTACGGCCTTCTCATTTCTTCGCATGACCTTTTCCCCCTTTTTTTTAATGCCTTCTTTGCATGACCCTGTTGTCATAAAATTTGCCCATAATGTTGATTCCTCATATCCGCATGAACTTTGTAGAAATATACAATAAAGTATACATGTAAATACACGCATACTATATGTCTATATGCATATACATATATATTGTATATAGACTTTATGCACACACAACACATAGTAAAATATTCTTGTACAAGTCTTGAAACACATCAACAAGTAACCTGCTAAGTAACTTGTGCAGATTAGCCGTTAGAATAGAAACTAACCGTTGACAGTGTTGCCGTTGGTAGATTTGGCCACTTGCTGCTTTCCTTGTTTGTCTTTATATAAGACAGTCCTCCTGTACATTTTTGAATACATTTTGAACTAAGCTCTATGCATAAGGTAGTTCATTACATTCGTTGATGATCATATAAGACTCACGTAGATATATCTAATGAAACAAATCAGAAGTATGACGAATCTTCAAAAACTTTGTCAGTCTAAGCAAGAATGAGTTTGGGGTTACAATTACAACGTTGAGGTGTGATAATGGGACATAATACTTGGATAAATTGTTCAAATAGTTTATGAATGAGAAATGAATTTATCATTAAACTTCTTGCATATGCACACCGACACAGAATGCAATAGCTGAAATAAAGAATGGACATTTATTAGAAGTTACAAGAATCATAATGTTTTCTATGGATGTTCCAAAGTTTTACCCGAGAGAAGTTGTGCTCACTGCTGCTTATTTAATTAATAGAATGTCATCTAGAGTGCTATCATATAAAACACCTAAACAAATTTTATTAGAGTTTTTTTCTAATACTAATTTGCTCTCTGTGCTGTCCTTTAAATTGCTTGAGTGTACTGCATATGTTCATATACAGCCTCATCGCAGAAGTAACCTGGATTACAAATCAACTAAGTGTATCTTTCTTGGCTATTCAGAAGCCAGAAGAGATATAAATGCTATTGTCCTATTTATAAGAAAATGTTTATGACTTTAGATGTTACATTTGATGAAGACAAGGCATGTTATCCAAAGTATCCTAGAACTAACAATGCTTTATCCACATTAGATAGTTATTGGAGCATAATTAATATTTTAAGAAGACCACCATCAGGAACTGACATTCAGATAGAAGAACACATGGAGATAACTGAAGAACATGTATTTAGGAACAGTGAAAATCTATCTACAATGAATTTGCCTATAACCAAAGTTTATACTAGAAGAAACACTCAAATAGATAGTGCCCAGCAGACCATAGACATATCTTGAGCCAGTTACTGCTGTTGATAGCAGACCCATTGCACTTAGAAAGGGTATAGGAGAATGTACTTAGCATCTCATATATAATTTTGTCATATGTCCAACTTAGTCCACAATTTAAAGCTTTTATTAGTTCTTTAAATAGTAAGGCTATATCCAAAACTATACAAGAAGCCCTCAGTATACCACATTCGAAGTCAGCTATGGACGAAGAGATGGAAGCATTGCTTAGAAATAAAACATGAAAGCTGGTACCAATAGTAACGAGAATCAAACCAGTAGGCTGTAGGTAGATATTTTCTGTTAAGTGTTACACTGATGGGACATTAAATAGCTTTAAGTCCAAGACTAGTTGCAAAGAAATTCACTCGAACGTATGAGATTGATTATTTGGAAACCTTTTTACCTCTAGTAAAGTTAATCACTGTGAGAGTCATATTTTCATTATCTGTTAACATGGATTAGAGGTTATACCAGTAAGAATGCTTTTTTAAATAGGGATCTTTAGGAGGAAGTTTTTATGGATATCCCACTTAACTTTAGCAATCATACAATTGAAAATGACCTGTAAGCTAAAGAAATCTTTATATGGCATAAAACAGTCTTCTAAAGTTTCGTTCATAAAGTTTACGAAAGCGGTTATACAAATGGCTTTAACCATTGTCAAAGTGATAATACCTTGTTTACTAAACTTATTGAAACAAAAAAACTTAATATTCTTACTGTGTATGTTGATGATGTTATTATTACTGGTAATAATTTACACGGTATCCAACTAATCAAGAAGCAGCTGTTGAAAAACTTTGAGATCAAAGACTTAGGTAAAGTAAGACATTTCCTTAAGTGGCCAAAAAGAAGGGCATCATCTGCAAACTGCAAATGTGAAACGATTGGGCCAGTCTTGCCTAATATAACACCTTTTAACAAGTTGAATACCTCTGCCTCCTATAAAGGAGCAGAGAGGGTCTCCGCATAGAGTAGAAAAAGATACTGGAAATAGGGTTCCCTTTACGAAGCTATGAGAAGGCTTTAACACCCCAGACAAGTGAAGGCAACCGTAAAAACACACAAATGAATTGACTGTATAATATGTACGGGAAAACCCAAAAAGGCCAAGATAAAAAAATAAAAACGGCAATTCAACTCTATCAAAAGTCTTGGCCATATCTAGTTTGATTGACGTAAAGCCAACATATCGAGCTATAGATGGCTTGTTTCAATTTGCCTTCAATTTGTCATTATTACATCCAATTTAAATTTGATTTTGCTTTATTATCTAGAAAATTTTCAATTTCACGAGTTAGATATGCTTTAGGAAACAGGGATGCTTTTCTAACATGGGTGGAGTCAGGCCATAAGCCTACGGAATTGTAGGATAAAACTCCCACAGACAGGTTGAGTTATCAGAAGTTAGATGGAAAACTGATTTATCTATCTCATATAAGACCTGATATATGTTATGCAGTTAGTTTTGTAAGTCAATTAATGGATAATCCTACTAATGAGCACCGTAAGGGTGCCTTAAAAATTCTCAAGTACCTGAAAGCAACACCAGAACAGGTGTTGTACTTTAAGAAGAATGAAGACAGAAACATTCAAGTTTTCGCAAATGATGACTGGGCTCGATCAAAGACTGATATGAGATCCACTATAGATTGTGGGGCTTATCTTTGGGGTAACTTGGTGACCTGGGGAAACAAGAAACAACCAGCTATATCTAAAGCAATCCAAAAGCAGAATTCATGGTATTAACACTATGCTTGTGCGGACTATGGCTAAAAAGAATTTCGGAAGAGTTGGGCCAACAAGTTTTCCTTCCAATCAGGGTGTACTGTGATAATATCTTAGCAATAAGTATGACAGAAAGACCAGTTCAACATGATAAGTCAAAGTATATTGAAATAGATAGCTATTTCATAAGGTAGAAGATTGAAGCCAGAATTATAAGTGTAGAACTTGCCAAACCAGTCTTTACAAGAGTATTCCATAACTTAGTAATTAAGTTTGATTGTATAAACATATACACCAACCTTGAAGAATAGTAAGAAATATACAATAAAGTATATATGTAAATATACATACACTATACACATATACATATATACAGTATACAGACTTTATATATACACAGCAGAATATTCTTCCTTTATCTGCCTCTATATAAGACAGCCTTCGTGTACATTTTTGAACTAAGCTCTGAGTAGGATTTCTTCAACTTTCTATAACCTTATTGTCATAAATTTGGAAGCAGTTTCAGTGACGCGTGCTTTGTTGCACGCGATTTGACGCGGCCAATAACAAGCCGCCACGTGTCACTTTCAGTTTTTTTATTTTTTTTTGCAGTTTTTGCTTTTATACAAATTTAGAAAAATTGTTGCTTCAGCGTTCTTCCCCTACCCTAAATCCCTCCTTCCATCTCCGGCCCTCCTTTCAGCTCCGGCGTCCGTTCCAGCTCTGGCCTCCGGTGACAAGCTCCGGCCTCCGTTCCAGATCCAGCCTTCGGTGCTCAATGGTCTTCGTTTATGCGAGAGCTACCTATAAGAAACAAAGGGCTTATTTCATTCAAGATTACTGCTTTTGCATCCCCTCAACTCACCATCCTTTTGAGATTAGTCTAATGCATGAGAGTTTGTCACAGTGTGCTACAGAAGCTGGGATTAGCTTTCAGCTGGAGGTGGTTAATTTTGATACTTTTGAACCACGCCCTTATGCTGCCTCTTCCTTCAGGTCATCTCAGAATGAAGCAATTGCCATTAGTTTTCCTATATGGTCCAGTTCGGGCCGACCATCTTTGATACCTTCATTGCTCTGCTTTATTAAACAGCTTTCACCTAAAGCTGTTGTTTTGTTGGATCGTGAGTGTGACAGATATGATTTTCCTCCTCTTCATCACCTACTTCATGCTTCTAGAGTCAATTGGTACTCCTAATATGGCTGCAGATTCTGCTACCAAGATGGAGAAGTTGCTTTTTCATTCGGAGATTGAAAGCATCGTGTGTGGTCGACTCCATTCACCTAACAAGATGAACACCAAATGAGAACAACTTACAAAGAAGAATGAAATTTGCCGGGGGTAGTGGCTGTCACCGGGGGCCGGATCTGGAAGGAGGGCCGGTGATGGAAGCAGGGATTTAGGGGAGAGGAAGAACGGTGAAAAGCAACAATTTTTCTAAATTTGTATAAAAGCAAATACTGCAGAAAAATAAAAATAAAAAAACTGAAAGTGGCCACGTGGCGGCATGTGATTGGCCGCGTCGAATCGCGTGCAACAAAGCACGCGTCACTGAAACTGCTCGCCATAAATTTCCTGTCTTGATAGCCAGATTGTGCACTTTTAACTTTTTACAGTGCTTTTGAAGAAAAGGAGAGAGGTCAGTCAATGTGGCTGAGACTACAATTGCCATGTTTTAATCTACTAGGCTTCTCTGTAATACGCGTGTTTACTAATTATGTTTGTTTCTTTGGTTTACTTCGACAGTCCTATCACTTAGCCGTTATAGGAAGGATGATTTAAGATGATCTAACAATAATGAAGCTCCTCTGGTGGTAACATATGAAAGCTTGTGAATACTTAATGAGAAGCTCTGACAAGCTTTCATATGTTACCACCAGAGGAGCAGGATGCTTCTTGTTGCATCTTGTATCAGCCTTTTCTTTAATCATGAAACCTGTAAATGTCTAAATGATACGTCAGAATATAGGTTACATGTAACTATGGCAACAATTTGCTGGTGTATTCGGATTTGTATCACCGTCTTGGACGTCCTTCCTAGTTGGTATGACATACACTGCTTGCTTTCTAAACTGGGATTCAAGGAAAATATGAAGTTAAATGTTTATGGCTGATGCTATTAGCTCCAAGTATTTGTGCTCGGCTTTGTAAGACTAGTTTCGTATGTGTAATTTTTTCTATGGAAGTTTTTTAACGGTCATGTAACATAAATAAATTACAACCAGATATCTACTATGAGTGCTTCCCTAGCTTTTCTCACTCGTCATTTTGGCAGGTCGTTTCTTCAAACTGCAACGTACGACCAGTCCAGTGTGAAAATCGTTCTCTTTTTCCTCTGTTTAGCACTTTAATGTAAATGCAAGTGACTCTAAACTATTTGTTTTAGCTGAAAAAGAATAATCTTGAGAGTGGACATCAGAAATTAGGACACTTAAGGTTATTGCTCATAGGTGTAACTAATGTTATTTTGTGCCGGAAGCCGAGTTATGTATATTATATACCTTTTTTACTTCGTTGTGCGACTTTTCCTATAATGTGTGCTTGATAACATAATAGCATGTTTCATCTGCATAAAGACCATACTTTTATCGACCTTTGTTTTTTTTTTTCCTTTTTCCATTTATGAGTTGCTATAATTGACTTTTGCTATTTTCATAATTCTAGCGAACTTTGTAATCTCTATGCTTACTACGTCAATGTACGTTGCCATTTGTAAATTCAACTCTTGTCCACTTGTTTATGGATTCAAAGGGTGTATTATCTCATAATTTGAACGGTTTTCCATCGAGTTTTTTTTATTAAAAATTTTAGCTATCTTCATAAAATTCGAAGTATGGATTTTAGAACTCTCCAGTCTCCATGGAAGCTGGATGTTCTAGAATTAAGAAGATAACCGAAAGGCCCATAGATCGACCCAGCAAGCGAAATGGTTTGGGCCTGAAAGCCCTGCCAAATAGTTTAAGCGGGCCAAGTCCAGCAAGAGGATTGCTCAGATAGCCGGTAGACGCACTTCGAGGGGTGGCCGACTATTCAATAACGACGTCAGCGTTTGGCAGGCGCGCACGACTTTCGTGATTCGGGAGTCAACAAACGCTTTTGCTGCTTCCCGGACTTCAAATCCTCCATCTAATTCAGTTGACCAGGATTTTCGGACACGCTGTCCACTGACCCTCATCTAGGCACAAGCCACGTGGAAGAGAGCACACAAAACGACAAATCCAATTAAACATTTCAAATTTGTATATCAATGATGCACCCACTATTTTGGTAATATGCGTGTGAATTAGACATGAAACATATATCTAAGTAGCACGTGATCAATCAATCATACACAGCATATTCTAACATTATCAAACACTATCGTTAGAGTCTAGAGAGGGTGAACGACAGGTGAACGACAGGTAAACAATACATTTATCTTAATGGATAGAGAGTTTGTTTTTCGTGAAATTTCCGATTCTATATATATCTACTTAAACGACACAATAACATGGATATGATGTGCTAGTGTGTTAGTGAAGGAATTCAGTAAACACAAATAGGAAGCCGTTAAAATAGCCATAAACGCGTATATGCACATATAATGCAAGACAAAGACAAGAAAACAAAGTGTAAAGTCAATATATAGTATTCAAGCTCCTAAATATACTCTAATGTGCTTTTATATACTACCTAAATCTTGTTAACATTAATTCTCTGTCTCCATGAACTCTTATCGTGTATCCGTCCTCAGAGAGGTGCAAATCTAGTAGGTTATGCCTATTTCGTTCATCCCAAGTCAGTTTGGGCATATCTTTACTCTTTCCCTCTACAATGAGACTTTCAACTGCTCTGACAGGTGCCGTTGTCTGTCTCCTCTTGACATGCTCAAACTGTCTCAGTATCCCCTCTCTTATCTTATCTGCTATACTAGTCACATTTAACCTTTCTCGAAACACTTCATTTCTGATTCGATCTAGACTTGTATGTCCACACATCCACTTCATCATCTTCATCCCTGCTACTTGCATCTTCTGCGATTGTAGCTTCTTGATGGCCCAGCAGTCTGTTCCATATAACATTGCTGGCCGGACTGTTACCCTATTAAATTTTATCTTTGATCTAGTTGGAAAATTCTTGTCACACAGCACCTTTAAGTCCGTCTTCAATCTACACCAGTATGCCTGGAGCGTGCACCATATAATATAGTTGTTTCTTTCTTTTTATCTGATTATTGAAATCAATATATGGAGTATTATTAAATTTGCGCATGTATTATACTTTTGTAGACGGAATTCAAAAAATGATTGTAGACTCAATGAACGGTCCGCTTGTCCATAATCGCTCCATCAGGTGATGGACACAAGTAACGCAAGTCCCTCCTAATCCCGCTCCCATCACTTACCCAAAAAGCGATGTAGAAAACCGCTCAACACGTTCTAGCAAACCTAGTGTGAGGTTGAACCAGGGTGTCTAGCAACTAATGGGTGAGGATGGATGTAGAAAACATGTGACAACGGAGAGATTGTGAGGCTGAATGAGACTATGAGAGTGACTAGTAAAAAAAGTATGTAAAGTTGGGTGCGAGACGGTGGCGATGGTAAAAAACCACGCGACAAACTGATTGTAAAGCTGAACGAGGGTGTCCAGCAAGAAATGTGTGAAGATGGATGCGGAAGAACTGCATTGTGAGGATGAATGAGAGTGGCCAACCAAAAACGTGTAAAGCTGGTGCGAGACGGTGATCGATCCAAGTGTCCTAAACCATGGTTTTTCCATAAATACCATTTGCACCTTACGACGGATGTCTATTTATCACTCACCATACTTTCTTCTCGTCCGCGACCAATCGGTTTTCTCTTGATTCTGCTTTGCTCCACCTTTTGATGAGCGAAGTAGATCTGGAGGTTTATTTGTGCCGAGGTTTTGTTTCTGACATTTTCCTGCCTATTATATATATGATACACTTTTAATTCAATGAGATAATGTTATTGTTGTGGTTCTGAGCTTGACGTTGTTTTTTTTAAAAAAAAAAAATTTGTGTTGCCATGATGTGCAGATTGACGCGGTTCTAGTTTCGTGCTCCACATTTGGGCAACCCCTTGAACTGGTTGAACTACTTTGAATAAAATGTTGAATTAGCGAAGGAGTTGAGTAAATCTTTCATTTTTCTCATGAAACTGCGGTTTGATTATCTAGACTCTAGAGCGATTCTCATCTATCTACACAAAGACCATTAAATACAAATCCAAAGACGTAATGTAAATCATCAGACCGCAGTGCCTTAGGTAGAAAAGTCCTAAGTCATGTTTCAATTTTGCCTTAATGTTATCCTAATGTGAGAAAACATTCCGATTAGACATCTCGATTAGGCATTCTAATTTTAAATAACTTCGAGCTAGCAGTGATTGAGCTTTTGTCACGGAAAAGGAGGTTATCCTCTTAATACCATGGATGTGACCACATCAGTATGTCCATGAGTTGGAAGGTACTGTATCTGATATATGTGACGAGATCTCTTCATCTAAAATTTCTCATCATTTTTCCTACCGCACGACACATGCCAGCAGGGGGAGGGTGGTGAAGCTAGATGCGGGTGACCCTCATCTAGTCTTACCATTCCCCCCTACTGACACGTGTCGTGCGGTGAGGAGAGGGGCGAGGGATTTTAGGGTGAGGTGATCCAAACCCATGATATATAGAGGTGAAGCTGGGGTTTGGATCACCTCACCCCTTTTCCCACCGCACGACACGTGGCAACAGGAGAGGGTGGTTAGACTAGATGAGAGTCACATGTATCTAGTTTTACCATCTTCTCCTGCTGCCACGTATCGTATGGTGAGAAGAGGGTGAGAGACTTTGAGTCAGGGGATCTCATCCGCTGAAGCTGAGCTACAATGAAAAGTCATCAAAAGATAGCACAATTTTCCAAGTCTTCCTAGTAACGGCCCTACTCAAAATAATTTTTAGGGGGATATGTTGAAACTTGCACAAAAGTCTTCTTTCACAACGGTTACTTTTATTTTGCATAGCAGGAAGTGGGTTATAATTTTCTCACCGCAAACCTCTCACCCCATCTGCCCTGCTGGCACATGCCGTGCGATGATACATAGGATGAGAGAAATGAAAGGCAGGAGATCCCATCCGGCTGGAAGTAGGAACTAGGAAATTTAGGCTCCTGACATACTGCTGACCATGTCATCTCAAGTTCAATTAATTATATTTCTATGAGCAGCAATTTTCAACACTCTTCGTTTGCACATTTGTTAAATTTCAAGTGCAAGATATATTTGATATAGTGGGAAGGACCGTGAAAACATTTTAATTGTGTTAAGCAGCAGGTTTTGATTCAACAACAACAATCCATATCCTAACGACTGCACAAACTATCGCTAAGATCTGAGGAGGGTGAACGGCAGGCAGACAATACCTCCATCACAAATGATAGAAAGTTTGTTTCCAATGAAATCACCGGCTCTATATGTGCCTGCATAGATGATACAATAATAGGGGTATGGTGTGCTATTGTGTTAGTACAAGAATTTATTAAATACAAATAGACAGCTTCCAAACAATAAAAGACAGACAAAAACAAAAATACCAAAAAAAAGTACAAAGTCAACCTAAAATGCACCTTTAAATATACTTTAATGTGTTTTTATATACTGCTTAAACTCTATTAAACTTAATCTTCTGACTTCATGAACTCATAAGATGGACCATTTATTAAATCATTTCGAACTTTGTTTTAACTTCGGTGAACTAAACCTTTTCTGGTACTACCAAATTTAGGCTTGTCCCCAAACATACAAGCTTGTGGTTGTGGACCAATTAGGCTGCCGGCTTCTCAAAAATACCAGGCGTATGGGAGTGGGATCTCCTGACTCCCACTTGGAACGGTAACAAATGACCTCTCGCCACGTGCCAGTCCCGGGGATGGTGAGACTGAATGGAGGTCATCCCTATCCAGCCTCACCACCTCCCCTACTGTCACGTGGTGGGTGGTCACAAAGGGGGTAAGAGAGCTGGCAGTCAGGGAATCCGGACCCAGTCGTATGACTGTACTCGAATCTTATCGCAGGTGACCAATTTGCGGCTTAATATTTATCGAACCTTTTATTATTATTGTTTTTCAGATAGCCACTAGTTTAAATTAAAAGTGAATATGTAATTAAAAAAACGAAAGAAACACATAGTTCTGCACTGCAGCGAAAAATCAAAGATTTTCAATGTTCAACAACTCGTTGCTCCAAAGTGAAAAATGAAAAGAGAGGTCGATCATGTTAAATCTTCGTACAGAAGAAACAGTGTCCGGACTGTAGGAGAAAGACAAAAATTATTGTACTTTTATTAAATAAATTTATTTTTATCATAGGTTTACAAATAAACCTATTTTTAGTATGGTTTTCTGTCAAAACGGTCTTATTTTCCGTCGGACTTATTAAATAAATTTATTTTTATCATAGGTTTACAAATAAACCTTTTGAAAGTACTACATTATCCCATTTTAAGGTTTGGGTCTTGTTAAAAAAAAATTAAAATAACTTTTTTTCATCTCCCGTCGGACTGTCGGTGTAAACCTTTTCATTTACAACCACAGAAATGACGACGGAAGCTTTCAGTCCCTCTCTTTATATGAGCTTTTCTTGTTTGACATAATTTTCTGTGGAGTTGTACTATTTCTTCGTAGAGTTTTAAGACCACAAGACTAAAGTGCATTACTGAAGTTAGTGTCTATGTAAAGACTCAATAAATTTCACATTGAAAAAAGGAACATCTCACATGATACATACATACATTGGGTAAAATATTAAATGTTAACCAAGATTATTTTTTTCGAACAAACGAAGACGAAAAACCTGATTCAGTTAACATTTAGTAATGTTTTAACAGTGACGACGTCATATTCGAACATGTGCTAGACCTAAAATCAAATGGACCAAAGAGCCAGGTCCGGAGCATTAGGAGAATCCTAGTCTCTGCTCGTTCCAAGCGAGTGGAAGACTTGAAACGTTTAACCGAATCTACTTCATCAACATCAAGATACGTAGGAGGATGAAAAAGGAAGCAAGTGGAGTAGGAACGAACAGGGAATAGAGTAGGTTGACGAACTACCTGCTCGTGCAATCTTCATAAGAAGTAACTTGCCTTAGCGTTTATGTTTGAATTCCCCATGGGCGGGGACTAGTGTATCGATCATGATGAGAAGAAATTCTTTGCGTAAGTTAAGTTAAGTAAAGAGTGGCCAAAAATCCAACACAGAAAGAAGAAAGATAGCGTCATCATGTATAATTGAAATGTTAAATTTCAAGAAAGGTTAATTTTCCTTCCCAATGGGAAAACAATCCACCATGTCCTTATTAAACAAAACTTCCAAAGGATCTGTAATTTATAATCTATGTTGCATCCTCATTGGGAGATAATACACTGATTGGTTCATCTTTATCAAAGTAATCATGATCGTGGATTTGATCAAGAACTAAGATCAAGCCCAAGGCAAAGGCTGCATCAAAACCAGGCTTGAGGGAGAGGCAAAATACATCCTTTCCAAGCATCACATTTGAAGGTGCATCCACTTTGCGGCGAATCTCAGCCACTGATTCTTTTTGTGCATTAACAATCATGCAATGCCTTCTCGCATACGATCCCTCTATGTTGTACTCTTCGCCCGAACCATTGTACATGTCAACTGTAAATCCTGACCGTCCGATCATCGAGGATCTTCGTACACTGAACAATGGACTTTGTCCTTCCTTTCTTTCTCCAAGAAATCCTTCCCACCTGTAATGAAGGCTTGGCCTCTGTTCGTGTATGAAAAAAATAACAATAATAATCAAAATTGATGAATCATTTGACGATAAACTACATGATATAAGACTGTGACACATATGTAGGAGTGAAAATAAACTAAGTGGATCAAAACATGCAGATGAGACCAGAGCAGAATTCATATCAGTCAAAATATCAGGTATCCAACACTATCCGTAAAAAAAAGGCCCGATGTTTATTTTCTTTTTCTTTTTTTTGAAAAAACTGTTTTGTACACATATGATCTCGCCTGATTGGAAACCTCATATTTTGTAAATCCTCCTCAGATCTTATCCGCACAACATGATTCACAGATTTGTAGGATCAAAAAGTCATTAATGAAAACTTATGACAAGAGAAATTTCATCGAAAAGAAAATGGGTATGGTTTTTTTTTACCTTTTTCCGGACGGTGAGGAGGCATATGCCGGAAGGATCCATGAGAACCAGTTCGCTTTTGTCTAATTCGGGTCCATACGAGTCGACCCGGAAAACAAGTTGGCCGCTGCTGTCGTAAACGGAGAACCCATCGGCGGGGAAGAAAAGGGAAGTTTTCATAACAGTCAGTTGCTTTTCTTCTTTGTAACGGTAAGCATCATCTACGACGGCACCACCACTTTTCATTTCCTTACAATTGCTCTCGGAAAGTCGAATGCTTTGAACAGAGATATATTATTGTGGTATGTGGAATAGGTGTAATTGTAGAGGTCGGGCGATGATGGCCGAGTATTTAAAGTAATTGCATGATCATATTAAGGAGAAGAACATAAAGATATTTTCAATCAATAAGTCACTTACTATTCGAGTTGAATTATTGTTTTAAGAATAGTGTAAGAAATATGATGAGATGGTAGGTGTTAGGAAACAGACGAGGTCACTGTACAAACGCGCAGTGGAAAAACAAAACTTGATCTCTGATTTCCTACCAAGGATCCATGTTGTTCGTTTAATTTGATGAAAGAAATTTAAAGACGAAAGAGGTGCGATTACATATATAAGTATATAAAAAACGAAAATAATAATAATAATAATAATAATATTAATATTATTAATATTATTAATATCAGCTCATATGCATTCTTGTGTGTGATCCGATAGGCTCATATTAATTGGCAGTCGGTTAAATCTCTATTATATCAACAAGTCGTAATTGGTCTCTAGCAAGACATTACGACTACCCAATTAATACGAGTAAAGTCCAACTAGCCTAATAATAGTATATGCATTAATCCGTTTGTCACACGATATCTAGTTTGAACATAAGTCATGGTCAGCGTCATACTTATATTGTTCAAACATATGATTACTCGATCTCTGAGTAGACTGATAAAACAAATGATATTGATCACACTATCAATTCATTTGAGCACGACCATGCATTTCACAGTCTCAGTAATCGAGGGGCCTAAAGATATCTTTCTCAAAAGAGAGTGACAAATTCTATCTTCATTGTTCAATATAATCTACATAATTTCTATCATACGCAATCATGACATTTATTGTCATCCAGTTACGGATAACGTTAGATCATGTCAAAATATAATGGTAATTATGTTGGAAACTACGACAATCTCAAGTCTAATGATTAAAACATGACTCTCATGAGATTTACTTATGATGCTAATTCATGTAGTAATGTAACGATGGGTCTATCCAATACACTGTTATCTAACAAGTATCTATGATATTGATTTGTATTACCATACACATAATCATCTCATAATTATCAAATCAATACTCATAGTGGTTATAAATTATTTTATTTCTATAACAATAATGAACCAGGGACATATATCATAATTGTGTAAAATACTAACCAACAATAATGATAATAAAACTTTTTAAATGTATACCATAAACATCCAAATCATGGCATCAGACACATACAATAAAAGTGGGTTATGAGGAGCTCAGCGGAATAGACTTGGCCTTATTTATTTTAGTCAGCGAAACATACGATTAAGACATGGCCAGATGATGATGGTTTTGCTTTCTGTCTAGACGGTCTTCATCGAATCGAGTGGGATATACAAAGTATTTAAAAAAAAAAAAACTTTAACCAGAGCATCTTTATTACGTCACGAAAATTTGTGGACATGAACAACGACAATATTTTTCTTTTTTTTAAATATATTTTTCTATAACTACATAAAAGAAAGTCCGATGTACATTGATCGTATTTATGTATAAAAAATAGTTATTATTAAAGTTTGTCTTCTACTATATCCTACGTATGAGTGGAGTAACTATTCAATGAAACTATTCCCTTTTGTGTGAGTAGAGTGAGTATTCAAAGTTGCATTTAAAAGGCATGGATAAGGGTTCGATTGTAATTTAACGGTTCAAAAAATTGATTGTATCATTCAAATAGCTCAATAGAGAAGATCTTTCTAACGGGCTAGTTCATGAAATAGACTATTCATGTGTAGTTCAAATTTTTAAAACCCACAGTTTTAGATAATTTAGACTTAAAAAAAGTCGATTTTTAACCCACAGCCTGAAGAGCCAAATCAATAGGGGTTTGAAAGCTATTTTTTCAAAACTCGGACCGGACTGGCCATACAAACCTAGACTCGGGCAGGCTACCGGTCCGAGTTGCACCTTAGAACAGGAGACATATGACTTGGCCCAACTCGGTTAACATTTGAGTTTGACCGGATTAAACTGGGAATCTAATCGAACCGGACAGGCCGGGTTGTCTTTTTCTTAAATTGAGAAATAAATTGAAACTCAATTGAATAGTAAATGCCAAAATGTAAGTAAAGGGTATCAAACCACTGACCTTATGATTTTCCTTTTTTTCCATTTTTTTCAAGAACAATTACATATAATTTGTAAAAATTTTCAAGGTCAAATATGGTAATATTATTTATGACCATAAAGATGGTAATATCTTGTTCATAGAAAAAGTAGGTTATTGTATTTAGAAACGAGTCAACAAGTTTTTTTATTTGATTTTAATATGTTATCTTTTTTTTTTTTTGCATTTAGTGTTTCTTTGCAAAGTAAATATATTAGGTTAAATTGCGTGTACGTATGCGCGCACATACATAGACGATAAACCCCCATATATACAGATGGCGTAAATTGAATATATACATATACATGTACTTATATATATATATATTGTATGTATGTATTTATATATTTATTTATTATATATATAGAGTAAACCAAACCGACTTTAGTTGAACTTGATCGAATTTATTCATTATTAACTACAGATCTAGATCGAGTCGATCTCGATCATGAGTCTGAAAATGTAGGTTGAAAGTCAAACCTTTTTACATGAAATTTGGGATAATATTATTGACTAGCAAGTGGATTTGCAAATCATATATGATAGTAAAAGGAAGATTTTTAAAACAATAAATTGGTACAGAATAGATTCTCAAATCGGATATGATAAGAAAAAAAATTTTAGATGGTGCTGAACGATGATTATGCATGACGAATGATAGCTCCTCAATGTATGAATTACACATGAAAGCAAGTGAATCAAATGTATATATATACATTTGAAAGTTCTCGGAAACATCTCTTGTACAAAGTGTGAGAAAGGCTGCGTACATCAGATCGTGAAGTGATTCGACCTCTCTCCGGGTTCGGCACAAATGCGAGAGCCTAGTACACAGGAATGTGGGAACGCCCTATTATATACATTTGAAAGCCCATTTAGAACCAGTAGATTGGATGATAAATAACACTTGTTGAATATATGAACTACATGAGAGAGGAATAAGATTGCAGGGCGAGTTTTATGTATGTACAAGTAACTCGTGGTTTAATAAATAATAATAACCAATAGGAAGAAGATGTTAAACGAATGGATGTTGATTGGAAATAAAATTACAAAAAGCCTACGCATATCTCATACATTTTACAGGTTGAAAAACAATTTAGTAATACTTATAGCGATAATACTTTTAAATTAACAAACTGACATAAGAATTCTAACTGGTGTAGTGGTAAAAATAATTGTACTTTCTAATACAAATCATGGTTCAAATCATATTTCTTTTATTGTATATGTGTGGTAAAATTTAAGAAAAATGTATATACATCACACAAATCATTATAGTTCTTGAGCGTTATTCAAAATCACGTCGGATTCTTTTTTTTTTTCCTTTTGGTGTAAAAGATGAGTTTGGATATCCACACCCACAATCCTCTCATCCACTTCCTCACCGCACGACACGTGACAACATAGGAGGGTGGTGAGGCTAGATGCACGTGACCTTCATATAGCCTCATCTAGCCTCACCACCCTCCTTGGTGTCACATGTCATACGGTGAAAAAGTGGATGAAAGAATTGTGGATGATAGGATCTGGTCCCGTAAAAGATAGCGTTAAGGGTTAGTTTGCATCTACCTATATCCTTCTCCAATGTCAAAAGACTACAACCATCCTCTTCAATTACTTTTTTTTTTCTAAGTTAAACACATCCTATAGTCATGTGACGTTGACTAACTGCCCGGCGTAAAAGTCAAAACTGTTTACCTAAACTACCCTTATCATTCGGATCATTTTCTTTTTCCTCTTACAATCCTTTATCCTTCCTCTCATTTCATCAAAACAAATCCCCCCCCCCCCCCCCCCAAACCACGCTTGCCCCCATTTATTTCTTTAAGCTGGGATTCTTACCCCTGTTGGACGAAAAAGAGGGGTAGTAATAGGGTGGGGAGGGGTTAAATGTATCTAATCCCATAAACAATGAGTATGTATAAAGAACGTTTCTGGTATACTAATCGGGATCCGATGTAATTTGTCACGCCATCTAAATTTAATTGTTCTTCACATGTAATGTGCTACTTTTTGTTTTCCTTTCTTTGCAACACATGACTTATATATTACTCCATCCATTTAGACATATTAACTAACTATGTAGGTAGACCCAAATAAAATATATGAATGAGTTATTGTTTGGCAGATAAAAAATACCCTTGATCATAGATTTAGACGCCTGACATTTTTACTAAGTTAAGACCATGTGTACACCCCAAACTTCGATAAATATCATAATGGTACATACTTTAACTATTTAAGATTTTGTTTGGCCCGATGCGATGAAGGTAACTAAGGCTTGATTCTATCAACTTACAGGTTTTGGAGCAACTAGTAAGGTTGTTGCTTTGTGACATTGAGTTTACGAGTTCCAGACGTGAAAATAGCTTCTTGCACAAAGTGTATGATAAGACTACGTACATCAGATCGCAAAACGATCCGATCACTCTCCGGACCCTGCACAAATATGGGACAAAAATACAACGAGAACGCTTTTTGACGGGATGACATGATATTTTGTCCAGATTTTGTGAGAAACAAGTTATTAGTAATAAAGAAAACGTGTATAGCAAGGAAATTAAGTAAAAACTGGAATTCTTCTAAAACAAGTAAAAGTGAACACAGGCTTGCTTATATTGACAGAGTGATTATAAAAAGTGTCAAACCAATTTTTCTTATATATAGTCATAGACCTCTCTATTCTTTGGACACAAAATTTCACCGATTTCCTTTTTATAGAATCGTCCAAACATAGTCAGAAGTAGACTTTTTTTCCCTTTTTTTTTTTTTTTTTTTGGGGGGGGGGGGGGGGGGGGGGGGAGATTCGATACGGGAATATCATAATTGATTTAGCTAGTGTGTAAAACGTTAAGATGGTACTTTTAGAGGAATCTCTTTTTCCGCAACAAGTGAATGAAATATATGCTACGTATCGACCTGCATATTATAAATTTTGATATTTTTCACACTTCGCAATTTATTTTCATGTGTTTTTCTGAAAAGGAGATTCATTCCACACGTTGCACAATCGTTACTTTAATAATTGAGTTTTTATTCTATTATTGTCGCGTTAGCAGTAGCTGAATCCAAATAATTGTTTGACGTCAAATAATTGTCGAATCAACGAATTCAGAAACAACGAGGAGAACATGGAAGCCATAAAAAAATTTCCCACTAAAATAACTTTGGGTTTACATACAGGGTTCCATTTACACCTTGTGATAAGTAGGGGCTAACTTGGTCATATTTATATAAATTACATTTAAATATATATTAAATAAAGAGGCCGGCTTGGTTTTAATGGTTTTGTTTTTTAAAACCAAAATCAAACTGACTAAACTACTTCGTTTTTCTTTTACATATAAACCAACTGTAAAACCGTAGTTCGATTTTTCATAGCTTGGTTGGATTTGGTTCGGTCAGCTGGTCCGGTTTTTAAAAATTATGTGCATCCCCATTGATAAGGTCATTTCATTGGACCGGTTCTCTTAAAAGAGTGATTCAGAATACAATAAAGACCAGTTAAAATAAATTTGGTGGTACAAAAGTACAAATTATTTCAGGTCATCCATTCTTTAGATATGAATGGGGGTATATTATATATTCCAAACAGAAGAAACTAATGCTTACCACCCTTCTTTTCTCCTTTCTCTTTTTGGGTGGGAGAGGAATCTCTCATTAAAAAGAAAAAGGTCTAGCAAAATTATGTAGCAGAAAACTAATAACATGCTCCCAACCCATTTAATGTCTTATTTTCTATATCTTTTAATGGAAATATATGTATATCTAATTCATCGTGATCATATTAAACAAGTTAGAAGATAAAACGCATATAAGTTGTGAGATGTTTTACCATTTATATCGCATCTATAACTTCATTCAACTAAGTATTAGACTATATATTCATGCTGCAAGCTATCACGAATTGTCTAACTTATTTTATGGCGGTGGATGTTAGCAGAATTTCATACAAGAAAAATATAGCTGCTTGTTCGCATTCAAATAGCAATAGACACGAAGGCAACACATGAAGCCCCACATGAATGTCGGCGATAAAACTTTCATAGTATTATTTATCTTTGGTTAGAATAAGTTACTGTGACATTTTCGATGAAGTCAAACACATATTTTTATCTGATTTTGGAATACGATGGAATAAAACAAAATGACTCATTAAATTGGTTGTGCTTCTTTTATTGTGAAGTAACAGTTGATTGCCACAGCGTGACGCAATTTTCATCGAGAAACAACTTCTGTGTGTTTTTAACATATGAGTAGATTGCGTATATCCGACCACCCATACCTGGCCATACACGGAACCCTGTTGTTGGTTAAAATAAGTTACTAATATTCTTAATTTTCTTTGTGGTCACCACTCAATTTTCGTGACTAAAAATAAGATAATCTAAATTATTTTAGTGCTCGACAAGCCCAAGACATCTGTCAGCAGTTTAAGGAAAAGTATTTGCCGACAGTAGTTTATTTAAGATTCTTCAAAGTATTTTCTTTTTTTTTTTTTGCTAAAAGAGTGTTTTGTTTTAGTGATTTTTAAAGAGAGCCTAAGTCTAACTAGACATCTTATGTTTTTCTTTTGTATTTTAGTGATGTGTAATGGCCACCTGCACAATAAAATGAATAGCTTTTCATTCCCAGGAATAACAACAGAAAAAGCCCAATCTGTTAATATATAAGAGCCCATAAACAAACTTTTAATGGCAAAGTTTCTAGGTTTCAGAATTCATGATTAGTATTTGTAATTGTTCGCGGATAGGGGTGTTAACGAACCGAGACGAACCGAATACTAACTTTTCGAATTCAAATTCGTTCAGCTAAAAAAATTGTTCGACTCGGTTCGTTCAGCTAAACGAATTTTAAAATTACTTTGAGTTCGGGTCGATAACACTGTAACTGTTTAAACGAGCCGAATTGTTCGTCTCGTTTTAGGAAAGAACCCAAACATTTGTTCAAATTCGGCTCGTTTACAGACGATTACCGAATGAACACGAACCAAACACGAACTGTACTTGAACAGTTTGCGAACTGTTTGGTTCGTTGAACAACCCTATTCGGCGACCATGTATTAGGTACGTCTCCTCTTTTAAAAAGAGTGCAAACTTTACAATAGTGTTCGAGTAAATATGACAATTTACTCATTGATCAATCAAATATATAGAATATATGTGGATATTCTGTTTTGTCAAATCACTTCAGGTAAAAAAAGTCCGTGCTAGTTAAATTTGTAACCCCTCATCCACATCTTGATTGATGAATGGATTTTATTATTAAAATATCAGGTTGATTGTTTATTTGAATGATTATTAATTGTCTTGCAAATTAATTAGTAAACTTAACACAGTCTCTTTTCATAAATAAACATACATTGCAGTTAAATAAATGCATCGTGTCATGCAACGCATAATGAAAAAAAGAGGTCTTAAACCTCTGACTGAATGTCCTAAACCAATGTCCTACAGCATAACAGTTGATGGGCAAATCCTCTCTAATTCAGTTACTTGAATGCAACTATCTATGTCAAGACTTGATCTTGATCTAGCCCGTTTATAAAGATGAGATCGAGATGCAGAGGTTATCTGAAAACTAATAAGTAATAATCCATCAAATGAGATCATTTTATCGTTCTCATTGTTCATTATTTCTCGATGAGCCGAACATTTCATGTGGATCACCTTTTCAGCTGACCTCACAATTCTCTTGTTGAACACATAAGGTATGGTGATTTCTCACCCCAAACCTTGCGGTGGGAGGATCCAAAATAATAAGGGATAATTACCTTTTGCTCCCTTAGTGTTTGGCATAATAGCCAATAACTCCCTTAATGTTTAAAAATACACCTTTACCTCCCTTAATGTTTGGACTAAAAGATAAAATGATATTTTAAAATATAAAACTAAAAATTTTTAAGGAAAAGTCAATAATGCCCCCTGTCCTCTTCATCTTCTTCTGCCCCCTCTCCTCCCCCCCCCCCTCCTCCATCTCTTTGTTTTCCTTTTCCCGCCGTCACCCCCCATCTTCCCCATCAGCACCACCACTGCCAACAGTCAATGATATCACGCCTTCATGTCTTAAATTTTAATTCTGACCTCCTCTACTCTTCTTTTTCTATCTATTTTCCTGTAATTCTCCTTAAAACAGGACAAAAGAAGCAAAGAACTGTAATGGATTCATCAGATGACGAGAGGGAGGAGTGTCTCTTCAAAATAGTGATTATTGAGGACTCAGCAGTAGGGAAATCAAACCTGCTTTCTAGATACGCTAGAAACAAGTTCAACCCCCAGTCTAAAGACACCATTGGAGTTGAATTTCAGACCAAGAGCCTTGAATTTGATGGTAAAGAAGTTAAAGCTTAGATTTGGGACACTGCTGGTCAGGAACGATTTCGTGCTGTCACTTCTGCTTATTGTTTTGGTGCCTTTGGCGTGCTTTTGGTTTATGATATCACTAGACGGACTACCTTTGAGAGTATCTCTCGCTGGCTAGATGAACTCA
Organism: Eustoma russellianum; assembly: GCA_036186865.1. NCBI lineage: Eukaryota > Viridiplantae > Streptophyta > Magnoliopsida > Gentianales > Gentianaceae > Eustoma > Eustoma russellianum. Next base: position 1,510,593 of record AP025043.1, read on the forward strand.
AAAGTAAATTCTCAATTCCTCATTCTTTTCTTTCTTTAATTTCGTTGCTTTTTGTTCTTTTGAAGTGAATTTTGAGTTTTGAACTTTTCTTGATTTGGGTTGTAGATTCTGCTTGATTGATTGAGGCAGAGATGTTCTCAAAGAAGTCCTCAGAACTTAGGCGCTCCTTGATGATTTTTATCTTTCTCTGGGTTGAAGTATCGATTGGCTCCTTCCAGAGCACCATTGATTTGCAGCACGTTGAAGATGCTGGGCAGAAGACGGCGGGGGCAAAGAAAGAAGATGAAGAAAGCAAGGGCAAAAAGGGCAATTCAAATTATATATATTCAAATAACATTTTTTTAATTAAATCAAGGGGTGTAAGGGTGTATTTTTCAAACATTAAGGGAGGTAAAGGTGTATTTTTAAATATTAAGGAGGGTATTGGCTATTATGCCAAACATGATGGAGGCAAAAGGTAATTAACCCGAATAATAACCCACAAAAATTCTCACTAGGTCTGCAGTATAGTGACACATGGACTTTGGGCTTGCCTGTGACCTAGCTAGGCACTCATCAATACGTTGAACCTTGTTTTATTTCAAACATCATAAGGTGAAAATCAGTATATCTACAAAATAGAATGTTATAAATGTAGGGGCTCCAACCTATCCCAACCTTAAAAACTAAGATAGCACTTATTGGGGAACCTTTGTCTTTTATAACATGGCAGCACGTTTTTCTCTCACCCCACTTGTCACCACGCGACAAGTAGCAGAAGGGGTGTGTGGTTAGACTAGATGAGGGTCACCCGCAGCTAGCCTTACCACCCACTCTTGCTATCACGTGTTGCCTGGTGACGAATGGAATGAGGGGAATGTGGGACAGGAAATCCCATCCCCACCTTATGTGGACATACTATACATTGATCTTCTTGAGAGTTCTTATAATAATGCAATTCTTCACATAAATACCATGTTAGATTCAACATATAAATACCATGTTAGATTCAACATATAAGTATAAGACTAACTTTCTCACAGATTTGGACAAGCTATGTTGAATAATTATGAAGTCTTAGTTTTGGTAAATAATTAATTAATCGAAATATAAGAAGTAAAGTTGTTTTCAGAAATTGGCATAGATGTATTGGTAATTTCAGTGGACATCAAACCCATATAAAATGGGGATATGATCACCTCATCGCAAGGAGGATGCGGTGACGCGTGACCGCGCGACAAGTGGCAGCAGGAGGTGGTGAGGCTAGATGAAGGTGACTCTCATCTAGCCTCACCACCCCTGGTGCCACGTGTCGCATGATCATAAATGGGGTGAGGAAAGTTGGGGTGAGGAGATCCCAACCCTATCAAATGACAGTTTAGTACTTAGAAGCCATAATTAATCACCTCGAATTTCCACTTCAAGAAATTTGGGTTCTCTTAAAACCCATTAGGTCATCTCCAACGGGTACACCAAAACACCTATTTGGTGCAAAAACTCACTCCAACAAGCACCAAATCTTGAACCAAATAGGTGAAAATGAATAGTGTTGCACCAATTTGGTGCAACACTATTCATTGCACCAAATCACTATTCATCCGCCACACCATCATTTTAAGCATATTAATTTAATTTTATTTATAATTTTAAGCATATTAATTTAATTGTACTATTTTGTTTTATTTATAATTTAATTTTTATTTTTAATTTTCAAATTTATAGGAACACGTTAAGAAATAATCCACCTTAATTAAATCAATGAATAATGAATTAAAGAATACTTACGTTTAATTTATATGAATGTTAAATTTGTGTTAAATTATTTATAACAATGAATTAAAAATAGAATGATAGAAGAATCTTTAAGGAATATTCTTATTTGGTGATGGTTTTGGTGTTTGTGGTTGGAGTACTTTTTATTATTTATTGCAGCAAATAGGTGATTTGGTGCAAAATTTGGTGTTTTGGATTAGAGATGGTTGGTCTTTTCCCACAATAGCACCGGTATCTTCATAGTCTTTTCCTATGTCTGCCTCTTTTGCAACTTCAATGAGTTTGTCGACTCTGACAGAAATTTCTTAAAATCTATTCGACCTCACTACTTTTGCTGGATATAATTGCAATTTAAGCAGCAATCTAATCAAAACACCTCGTGGTTAGAAAAACAAAAGAAACAGGAAATATATACATACATGCATGTGTGTATCTACATATATACATATATAAATAAATATATATATATATATATATATATATATATATACACACACACCACCGTCGCCATGTTTATACAGAAAGATGGAAGGTAAGGTGGTCAACAACATTTTGTATTTGTCATTCATACACCCCTTCAAGTGGCCTAAGGAGTATTCATAGTAGAAAACATAAATGACATTTCCAGTACACTATTCTTCTGCGTTTGTGCAAAGTTTGAGGAAAAGTTAAATCGCTTTGCGATCTGATGCACGCATCCTTATCTTATACTTTGTGCAATATCCAGTTTCTGTGCCTCGAATTTTGTTACCTCAAGGTCACAAAACAACAACATACGAGTTGCTTCAAGACCCGCCCTCCATAGTAGAAAACATAGTAGATACTAATATGTTATCTATTATATTCGTACTCACCACATCCAGATAAAAGGACGAAAGGTAGAGCAGTTCCATTACAGGATACTTCTCTTGCTAAATTAATATCCAGATTCTAGATTATATTCATGATTCAATATCGTGGTTTATATTTGAAAGAGAGAAAAAAAAGACTTTTGTGTTTTTCTATTCAATATTACAAATTGATTTTATATAAACTTGGTCACAATCAAAAACACTTTTATGTTTTTTCCGCTTTATACTTGTAATCAGATAAAAAAAATTGCACTCATATAATAGTTATTCAGTTTTCCCCCCTCTGAACCCTAAAAAAAATTCAAGGAAATTCGTGTGCCGACAAGGGAAAGCGAATTTTAATTCGTAATTCGTTTTCATATTGATAGATTACACGAGCTTAACATCATTAACAACAACAACATTACCTGTTATCTTAGATACTTTTGTCTATGACGAGGTACGAGAGGATCGGATGTACGCAACCATATCCATATACTAGAAACACACAGAGGTTGTTTCCTGATGATCCATAATAAAAATTGCGTCTGTCGATCAACTGATAATTTACAATATAATGTCAAAGAAAAATGTTGCGTTGACTCTAATGAAAATAGAAACAATCAGCTTAACATCACGACAATAAAAAAATATGTCCACGAGAAAAATCGGTTTCCTTGAAATTAGTCAAAATCTTAAATCTCTTCTAGATCTCAAAATTATAAAAGCATAAAATCTCTTGTATTTATGATGCGTGAATTCATTTATATGATAGAATTGAGTTTATACACGTTATATACTATACATAATCTCCTTCCTTCTGCCGAGACAAAAACAAGTGGGCCTACCACACCAACATTCTCTTAATCCTACTTCTTTTCGCACAAAAGAATTTCCTCCCAAGATCTCAGCCCTCTGCTCCTGCACTTTCAAGATACTTGAAGAACCTTCATCTCACAGCCTCAGGTGCGATTCTCTCTACTTGTAGAACTACTCTTCTCGTTCTTGCTAGTCAAGATTATGAATTTCTCGCATCAAAAGATTTTGTCTTTCCTATCAGGAAATTCTTGGAGGAAATGGATTCTGATGAGTCATCAGTGAATCCCAATAACGACAGAAATCGCATGGAAGAGATTGAACATCAGGTTTCCAAATTGGCAATTCGTTCAAGAATGCCATGCAGACATTACTATAAGTAATCTCTATTCCCTCTTCCTCGTCTTCCATTAATGCTCTGAAATTCTCCTTGGAAATGAAAGTTTCCACTGGTGATTTCCTGCTTCTTGGTGTGATCTACTACATTTTCTATTGAATTCGAAAATTTCTTGGAGTTTGATGAAACAATGCTCGATTCTTGCTCATATATGGACCAATAAAAGACAAGGTTTTGGACCATGTGAAGAAAACATTTCTCTATTACGCCTGTTATCTTGGAGGGGTGAGGATGTCTCTCATTTTTGTTAGTTTTTATTTTGGTAGGATTTAGCAGCATTTCTCTCCAATTTTCTTTATGCGAGGCCCTCTTAATGGATATAATTTGAATTTAACGCCAAGTACATTGATGAATCTTGGTATATTTGAGTTGTCAGGTGAAGAGCATCCCAGAGAAAAACATGGTCTTTGGTTGCAAGAACAGAAGGCAAGATCAGCCAAGCTTGAGAAATAGCTAAGAGCAAGATGGGCATTGGAGGATCTTATTGAACAGCAACTTAATTCTTTTCAATCCCACTACAAAAAGGTCATGATTCCTACCAGACTCAAAGATGTACCCCAACTCCTCATGCCTAAGGAAAAATCCCCCCTTGAACTGGCTGCACTAACCTGGCTCGGGGATTGGCGGCCCTCAGCCATTTTGGACCTTCTGCGCTCACTAACCCCATCCTTTACATTGGACTTCAATGCTGCAGAAAAGGTCTTGGATCAGCTGGTCAAGGATACAAGGATTGAAGAGACTGTCATTGATGAGGAAATGGGTGAAATCCAAGCCAACTGCATTCTTCATCTCCCTTTTGGTCTAACCAATGTCAAGAAGAGTGTGCATTCCCTGGATGCTATCTACGATGAATTCCAGAAAATCCACAAGGTCATTACTAAGGCACAAAATCTCAGGTAAGTTCTTGTAATAATCCCCTGTGGAGGTTTAGGGAAGTCCACTGTTGTATGTACATGGGTGAACTTGACTCTAACAATGCTTTGCTTAATCAGGTTGAAGGTGCTGGACGTGGTGTTAAAGAGAGTGCTAGGCCAAACTGATGCAACAGAGTTCCTAGTTGCATTTGCTGCATTACAAGATTCAATCCACCAATTCACAACTGAATTCAGATGGCAGAGGGACTAAGCAATTTCTCATAAGACATTGGTTGTCGTCTGAAATTTCAAATAGGGAAGTTCAATTCAAGAACTGGATGCTATGAGGAAGAGAAGTCTACATGTAGCAGGGATGTGTAGAGTGATGGTACCATTAAATTGCATACAGCAGTGAGAGGATTGAAGTGAATTCCTTGAATGATCAGTTCTGTAAAGCAAAATTCACAAGTACGAGAAGCACATTCATTCTTATCACTTGTTTAGTAATTTTCCCCCATCTTTGCTAGTAGCAGCAACTAAAGTTACCCTTGCTTTTAGTGATGGCAATGATCTAGCGATGCATCTATACTTTTTGATGAACACAGTTTGATCAGTTTCCTGCTTTTTTTTGTAGATCATAGAAGTTCTGCAATTTACTCCATTGAACCACTGCATATTACAACAACACTAGACGTTTCTCCCGCCATGTGAAGTCGGGTATATGCATCACTCATTTCTCTTGTGCTTTATTTATGAACCACTGCAAATTACAAGTGAAAATTATGGAAGTTCTGCAATTTACTTCATTGAACCACTGTAGATTACTAGTGAAAGTTATGGAAATTATTGGTGATCTTTAGATCCTAAAACTACAAGTAATACCAGTCTGAAGGCCTAAACACTTAAGGCGGCAGATTCAAGTGACAGACACAGTCTATCACATATACAAGGGGGAAGGGCAAAGCTATATAGACTAGGCTCAAAGCAGTTGAACCAGAGTTTACATTTGATGAGAATAAATACATTAGCTTAAAACCATAGGTGTTGCACAAACCTCCCAATCTTGATGGGCACCACCTAAGATGGAAAAAGGAAGTATCTTTTTACACTGAATTGCTAAACAAAATGCTCTGCTGCTTCCAGGAAGTGAAAAATTTTTTACTTCTTCATTTGGAAAGGCTTTGGCGGAGTAGAAGCAAGACAGCTACAATGACTGGGAAAAAGATAATGACAAGAGCTTCAATGATATTGGGTACTGTTATCTGTGGAAAATTGGCGCTTCCATACTTTATAGTCGCAGCCCCCACCACCGAACCAACTCCCAGTTTGACCACATAGCTCAAATCCTCCTAATCAAGAATAGAATATCTCAACAAAGTCTTTGTTTTTCTTTTCTCATAAAAAAATGTCTTCTTGCGAAATTCAGGATGTAATGGAGGAAAGAAGAAACCTGGGATAAGTTTGCAGGGTCGTCCTTGTCGGAAATTGCTGCAGCACGAACGAGACAGGCGACCGAGGGATTGTCCTAGAAGTTACGGTAGTGAGTATAGAGGTAAAACTGAGGTAAGATGTACCTCCGACGGAACCGCGGGACGTCGTAGCCGTCGTTAAGGACGAAATCCTCAAGAATGGAGGTTGTTGACAAAGCTACCGCTGCCATGTCATTTTGAGAAAGATTGAAGATAGAGGTAGACCGGACACCGGCGGGAGCTTCTTCTCTCCAACAGCGGTGACCACCATAATATTAAAACTTACACAATAGTTTATAGAGATAATAAAATGCAGAATTTATAGGATAAATTTGAAACCATTTACACATTAAGGTAAGTGTTTTTCTTTTTCCAAGGAAAGGATCATTTTATTAATGAACAAAGTCAAATGACTATACAGTACAACAAACACAAGTAGCAACTGACAACTACAACCATGCACACACACCTACCCGTCTAACCTAACTGCCATGCAATACGAATATTACGTACTCGTTCATACACGTTATTAACTACTATAGATATACATGGGCGTGAAAAATCTTCCTCAAAGAGTTCCTTATTCCTCAGTGTCCAGATTTGCTGTACTGCCTCCCGAAATATATAAGGCCAAAACTCCCCAAAATGGTTCAGTTGATGCCCATTTAAGTTGCAGTCAATCCATTGATGACCGCTGGCGTGCTTACTAAAGAATGCTACTTGCTGCGACATGGGAACAATACGGTCCCAAACTCGTTTAGCCCAAATACAGTCTCTTAAGGAATGGAGATTAGTATCCCAAGGTTGATTGCAAAGCGCACATGATGGCGAGTCGCGTAAATGCTTGCAATACAATGCTGCAGCAGTAGGTAGCCTATCTAAACGAGCTTGCCATAATAGAAAATTGCCTCTTTGTGGTCCTTTCAATCGCCAAATATTCTGCCATTGCCGTTTGCAATTTGTATCTCCTTCCGGAACCTGCAACTGGTAGGCAGTAGCAACTGTGAAACAGCCAGTAGATGTACCTGCCCAAACACGGCTAGTGCCGTCCTCCACGTGCGATATCGAGCTGGGCACTGAATGAACTAAACCTGCGAGAACCAAAGGGACTACAGCCAAGATACTCCTCCATGTATGTGTGCATGGCTTCCTGGGCGGATTCAACCGAAGTGGGTTCCCATATTTAGCACGTAACACTTTAACCCACAACACGTCCTCCTGCAACAACAACCGCAACAACAATTTAGCAAGCATAGCGCGATTCATCAAGCGTAGACATTTCAAGCCAGTTCCACCTCCATGTTTCGGCCTACACACTGCATTCCATGCAACCATATGCAATTTCCGCTGTGTATCACTTTCACCCCAAAAGAAGGAACGATTAAGGCGCTCTAATTTATCCACTGTAGCTGTTGGTAATAATGACGTTTGCATGGCATAGTAAGGGATGGTTGAGGAAACAGATTGAATAAGAATGTTCCTAGATGCCTTAGACAACAAACGGCTCTTCCATGATGCTAGCCTCCTCTTGGTTTTATCGACCAAATAGTCATATGTGGCCGAAGTGACACGACCATGAAGCAAAGGCATACCCAAATATTTGCCCAAATCGTGTGTAGTGGGGATACCAAAGCGCTGGCTAATAGCTTCTACCCGTTGATGCGGCACATTCGAAGAGAAGTACACCTGTGACTTACTAATACTAACTTTCTGCCCAGTGATAGTACAAAAGTTCTGTAGCATAGAGGACATCACTTCGGCTTGCCCCTCTGTGGCCACTCCAAACAGCAGTACGTCATCCGCAAACAAAAGGTGGGAAATAGCAGGACCAGTTCTAGATACTTTAATAGGCTTCCACCGATTATGCTGCACTGCCTTATTTATCATCTGACTCAAGAAATCCATACATAAAACAAAGAGATATGGCGCCAAAGGATCTCCTTGCCTTAGACCTCGCTGCGGCTGAAACGATTCTAGAGCACACCCATTCCACAGCACCTGCATTCGAGCCGACGTAATTAAGAACATCATTAGCTGCACCAACTCCGTATTAAAACCAACCTCCTGAAGAACATGCTTGAGAAAATCCCAATTCACACGGTCATACGCTTTTTCCAAGTCTAGCTTGACTGCCATCATACCACTTTGCCCCGTCTTCTTACGCATTGTGTGTAGTACTTCTTGGACTACAATAATGTTGTCACTAGCTTGACGTCCAGGAATGAAGCTACACTGGCTTGGGCTAACCAGCTTACCAATCACCAGCTTGAGTCTATTAGCTAGTATTTTCGAAATGATCTTAATCACCACATTAGATAAGGAGATTGGCCTAAACTGAGACACATACTCCGGGCTGTTGGTCTTCGGAATTAAGGCAATAAAAGAAGTGTTCATGTGAACAGGAAACTGTGTTGTGCGAAAAGTATCTAACACAAACCTGGTCACCGCTTGGCCAACAATGTCCCAATTTTGTTGGAAAAAGATAGGTGAGAAACCATCAGGCCCCGGGCTCTTGTACGCCCCCATTTGACATACGGCTTGATAAACTTCTGCGTCACACACTGGGCGGTTGAGCATCTGTACATCTAATTCTGTGAGGGCTGGGAAATGAAGATGGTACTGAGGCATGTCAACAGTAACGTCTTTCGTGTACAAACTTCGGAAATACTGTGAAACCATTCTCTGCAAAATATTAGGATCATCAACCCACACATCATTGTCATCCTTCAAACGATGAACAACAGACTTTCTCTTTCTCATCACTGCAGTAGCATGAAAGTATCTAGTGTTTCGCTCTCCTTGACGAATCCAATTTAGTTTAGATTTCTGAAGCCAATACATTTCCTCCTGCGCAAGACACTCTTGTAATTCATGCTGGATTTCCTTTTCGAGATGAAACAAAAAAGAGGAAGGTCTAGTGTACATGACAGCCTGAATGCCTGCTAGCCTGCGCAAGCAGCGTTCCTTTCTGTTTCTTAAGCAACCGAACACATTCTTGCGCCACCATGTCAATCTTTCAGAGCAATGTAAAAGTATATCAGACAACTGCCCTCCCTGATCGCACCAATTCTCGCGCAGGAAAGACTTGAACATGCTATGTTCCAACCAAGCCGCTTGAAACATAAATCGACTAACACCCATCTGCTGTACTCTCGAAGGCCACAACTGGAGCAGCAATGGATGATGATCCGAACTAGTCTTTGGAAGATGATGCAGCAATGCTTGAGGAAACCTGGCGTTCCACTGTTGATTACAAAGGGCATAATCAATACGCTCCAGTATCCTACCAGCTCCACGTCTATTATTCGTCCAAGTATATTTTGGGCCAGAAAAAGGCATCTGAAGCAACGCACACCTATCAATCACGCTATACAGTCCAGTATTGCCTACAAATCGCCTTCCACCCCACTTATCATCCTGCGATAACACTTCGTTGAAATCACCAATAAGACACCAGGGGCATTGGAATATATTACCAAGTTGATGTAGATACATCCACAAGCCCTGCCGGAACGCGTAGGAAGGAGATGCGTAGATAAGAGATAAAACCCATTCAACCAGCCCATTTCTTGTTACAGCCAAATTGATGCACTGATCTGCGTAACTAAGTACCTCCAACACCACTGTTGTAGAGTTCCAGTAACACCATAATCCCCCAGCAAAGCCCTGTGCTTCAACCGCAATAAACTTATTAAAATGAAAATTACGCAAAATCCTACGCCATTTAGTACTAGGTACTCGAGGCTCCATTAGAAATAAAACATCAGGCTCATATTTACGAATCCAATCTTTTAAACACGCATGAAATGTAGGGGACACGGCACCCCTACAGTTCCATGAGAAAATCTTCATTAGGAATAGACCATTAGGAATCTAGGACCTGAAGGTCCCCGCCATCATCCATATTCATCTCCTGTTGATATGTAGTTGCAGCATTCTGACTATGCTCCTGCACCCCATCAGCCGTACCATCACTTGGAATAGACACCACATTCTGCTCGCCTAACTGTGAATCCGGTGGGTGTTGCTTAATGTACCGCCCACTCTCAGCCTGACTACATGAAGCACCCAAGGGAAGAGTGCTATCCGTAGTCGAATTCAACAAAGTTCGAGTCAAAGTTGGTGCAGTATTAGTTAGGTCCCGTAATGATGGCCTATCTTGGTTAACAACAGCACCATGATAGGCTGACTTACCCCTTGCGCCTGTACTCATCTTCTCCAATGGGACTGTACGATTCTGTGGCTTGATCTTAAGAGTGTTACGCAATGATACCCCTTTATTAGACTTTGATCTGCTGGACTCTCCTTTCTCCTTTGAGTGTGTTGTAAATTTAACTTGCTGGCCCATATCCGACACTTTCTCAAGTTGGTCCCGAAGTGCAGCCACGCTAAACTCCACAGCCTCCTCAACATCCGCATCCTCCACCCCAAGGACATCAAAACGAGACCTATACTGCGAATTAAAAACAGTCCCAGAGCCTGCTTCCTTATTCAAGCTCTTCTTACCCTTCCCTGAAAGCCCCGTTTGATACACATGTGCCTCACGATCACCACCAAAACCGTTCCTCGGCTGCACACCAGCAGCAACCTTTTCCTCCCACACCGTATTCCGTCTGCGTCTATTATTCGAGGCTACCATCCACGGGCCAAAAACCTCCTCAATCCGTTGCTTATCCGATGACCGTGGCATGGTCTGTTCAGGAACTACTAACGGGGTTCCCCCACCGCAAGTATCATGCCGATGCCCGTAGCGGCCACACTTGAAGCATATCATATGAAGCCCCTCATACTCAACCTTATAGTCTCGACCATTCAATGTAACCACTGAAATGAGAGGCTTCGTAAGATCGACCTCCACGCACACCCTTGCGTACTTACCGCGTGCCACCCTAAGTGTGGTAGCATCAACCTTGACAGACCTACCAATCTTGTTACCAATCTGCAATAGGATTTCCTCATAATAAAACTCAAGAGGGATCTTTGAAAACCGAACCCAGGCCATAGTAGACTTGATCGCATGGCCTGCCGGATGAAAAAAGGGCCTCCACTTTATGACCGTTAAGTAATGACCTTGAATCAACCATGGTCCACCCTCAAGAACATGTTGATAATCATCTTTGGAGTAGAACCGAACAACGTAATAGCCCTCTTCCAGATCAATGATGGCACATCCGTCCACCAAATTCCAAGTTTATCTACACTCTATTAATTCTTATAAATTGGACCACATATCATATATGAAAGACACCTTGAGATACAAAGTTCTTTAGTTTATCTTTTATTTACTATATTCTTGATTGAGTTTATAAAAAACCCAGGTTTTGCTCAGATAAATCTTTTATTTCTTTTGTATTGTTGAATATAATAAAGAAAATGGACAAAATCAGGTTTTGCTCAGATAATCTATCTCATCCTTCTGGGGGTCCGGACTTCCAATTTATTTTCTTCCCCCCTCCAATTTCTGAAACCCTAGAAACATTAGAAAGTTTTGGCAGAACCGGATTTGAGTGGGAGTCGATTAATACTTCAATTGAGCGACTAAGTACCTGAATTCAGATCAGGAGGAGTATTCAGATAAGATAGCAAAGATGGTGTTGGCGGAGTTAGGAACGAGCATTACTCGTGCTATTCAGCAGATGAGCAATGCGACGATCATCGATGAGAAAGTTTTAACGGACTGCCTGAACGTGATCACCAGGGCTCTGCTCCAGGCCGATGTGCATTTTAAGCTTGTGGCTGATATGCAGAATAATATCAAGAAGATTGTCAATCTGGATGACCTTGCTGCTGGCCATAACAAACGCAAAATTATCCAGCAGGTGTGTTTTCTACGAGCTTCTTTTGGTTCTATATATCCATGTATTCACGTTAGTGTGTGGTAACTTCTGGGATATGGGATTTGACGAGGATACGGTTTTTTTTCCCTGCTTGCCAACAGTTAACTGGCTTGTTTGTGTTCTGGCCAAAGTGCTGTTTGAAGTTCTTTTTGACAAATTAGCTTAATTGAAATTGGTCAGCAGTTCCACGTATTTTGAATTACAAATGCTTGAGTTATGGGACTTCTGCATTTCTGGTATCCCGGAATTAGTCTTATGTTAAAGACTGCCGGCTTCTAGATTCAAGGAAGTTTCTTCATGATGTTTCATCGACTGAATTCTGTTGCTTATCAAGGATCTTGTAGAGTAGGCAATGTATTCCAAAACGAGATTTTTACCAATAAGAAAGGATCTTTGCCAATAAAGAAGGGGCTGACAGCAACAAAGTTGTGGCAAATAACCTTACTGGTAAGTTCGGAAGATACCTATTTCTTGTCTGTCTCAGTAGTCGAGTCACCCTGTGCTCGTCAGGTAGATCTCTGGAGGTTTGTGACTGCAAAGGGAATGAGAAAGTAAAATTATTGCTCAAAAAACATTACTTGGTAGGACCATTTATGTAGAATGACAGTTCCAATGATTTTTGTGCTTTGTATATTACTGAACTAAATAGGTCCACTAGTAACTGTGCTCAAGGTACCGTATTTTAGATTTTCTTGATCGCAAAAGTTCATCTGGAATACAAACTGAACCTTTACATGGGGTAGCGTAGCTTCCCTCTACAAGCAATAGGTAATTTAGGTATGGTAAGATTGCTTGCTCGTAACCTGATGCACTATGTTCATATAATCTTACAAAATTCATGTGCTGTTTTTGATATCTTTCCTTTTATTCAGATTTTCTTTATACATAATTTTTCCAGTACTGATTTCCTACTTCCTCTGTGGTGCTCTGATGGTTCATGAGTAGGCAATTTTTAATGAGTTATGCAACATACTGGATCCTGGGAAGCCTTCATTCACTCCAAAGAAAGGGAAGACAAGTATCGTTATGTTTGTGGGGTTGCAAGGTATTGTGATGCTTCAAATGATAATACATACTATGGATTTCAGTGGTTCAATTGAAGTTTTATTAAATCTTTTGTAAATCCCCAATGTTGCGGACCTGTTTTGATGCAAGCTGACACGGGTAGGATCCACTCTTCCACCTCCAACAATCTATCCACAAGGGGTTAGGCACAAAGAAGTAAACTTCTCCTTGCTTCCGTTGTGTCGAAATCGCTGGCCTAAGCAATACCTTAGATTCAAGTGTGCGTTTGTAGGCAAACCTCCAATAGGCCCTCCTAGACGGTCACTTCAACCCTTGGCAATCACCCTCAATTTGCTCAAGATTGAGAGATATTAGCCTTGATTTTTAATGCAAAATCAAGAAAACAAGGTTTCACCCTTTTGGGAGAGAAAACCAAAACTCAAATTTGATTGATAGAAAATATGTCGTTGTTCTTCTCTGTGGCCAGCGGCCTTGGTGCTAAAATAAGGCTGAAATTTTCAGCCAGGAAAGATAATCTCTATCCTAAAAATTCTATCAAAAGTTTAAAATGAGATAAATTATAATTTAAACTAGATTCCTATCTTGAAAATGAAAATATCCTAATTTCCTAGCTACTGTGTGTCAGCCGTTTTTGCCTCATCCTAGATGACTTTGGAGATCAAATTTGTTGTTTGGATAAGCTTGGAGATATCTTCAAAAGCTGGTTGAGACTTTATCTTGAATTATCTTGCATTTGACTTCCAAATTTCCTTTGACTTATCTTTCAAAAATTCCTCCATCTTTATCTTCTTTTGGCCGTATCATGTTTGGATCTTTTGACTAAGTTAGAGTTGGTTGCTTGACAGAAAGTTCTGAGAGTAGCCATTGTTGTAGAATTCTATTTATTCAGTTTTATATTCTTATGATGCTTGTGTTGTGTTACCTTTGGCTCCTGTATACTGGTTTTCTTGTTTGTCAAATGCAGGTTCTGGAAAAACAACTACCTGTACAAAATATGCATATTACCACCAGAAGAAGGGATGGAAACCTGCTCTGGTGTGTGCTGATACATTCAGAGCTGGAGCTTTTGATCAGCTGAAGCAGAATGCAACCAAGGCGAAGATACCTTTTTACGGAAGGTATCTTTACATAAATATGGAGGGTTAAGCTTGTAGGCTTATTTGACTGTAGTTTGGAAATGTCTTTTGGGGATAACGCTAGAAGACAGGAGAGAAAACTTCTCAAGTAGAACTATGAGAGAAAACTTCTCAAGTAGAACTATCAGTGACAAGGCTGAATGAATCCTTGCTAACTTATTTTTGAAACAGTAATCCATAACTTAATGTGATGTCTTCCATGATGCATTTTGACTGGCGTAAATGTGTCATATGGGGCTACTAGTTGATCGATATTTACGAGTGATTTGACAAGGCTGAATGAATCTTTGATGACTTATTTTTGAAACAATAAATGAGAACACAGTCTGTTGTGTTCCATGAAACATTTCCGACTGCCGTAAATGTGTCATGTGAGGCTACTAGTTGATTGACATTTATGCGTGATTCTTCGATATATTTTTAAGAAGTTCTCTAATTGATTCCATTCACACAGATGGGTTTCTTTTTTCTTTTGATGAACATTTTAATTTCCATTCTTTCTGTAATTAAATCATGACCTTTTGCTTCTGTAGAAGTCTGTGGTCAAACTATTTAGTCAGGCTACTTTAACTGCAGTGAACTTGCATTTAGCTATGGAAAACCTTTATTTAGTGTATTCTCTTATGTCCCTCCCTTATAGTTTTGCTGGATTACACTCATTCTTTCTTTTTTATCTTGGTGTCATCTATTCTGTGTTCTATGGTTCCGTAATGCCTATTCCTCTTGCAACAGCTACATGGAGTCAGATCCTGTTAAAATCGCGGTTGAAGGAGTTGAGAGATTTAAGAAGGAAAATTGCGATCTTATAATAGTTGATACTAGTGGTCGTCACAAGCAGGAAGCTGCACTTTTTGAAGAGATGCGGCAAGTTTCTGAAGCTACGGTATGCTTCTTTTTTGCTTTCTTATCGTGAGTCAGTTAAAAAAAAATCTCTGATTCCGTCACCTGATAGAGCCAAGAAACTGAATTTCAAATTTTATTCATTTTGGACTGTTCCAGAAACCAGATCTGGTTATATTTGTCATGGATAGCAGTATTGGTCAATCTGCTTTTGATCAAGCTCTGGCATTCAAGCAAAGTGTTGCTGTTGGAGCAGTGATCGTCACAAAGATGGATGGGCATGCGAAGGGAGGTGGCGCACTGAGTGCGTAAGTCAGTACTATGTGCAGTTAATCCGTTTCTCTCTCTCTCTCTCTCTCTCTCACCCCCCCCCCCCCCTCTCTCCTCTTTTCTTTTAAGACTTTTATCTGTTGCTTTATGTGTAGTATTTTTCCAAGTAATCAAATCAGTCTATTTTAATTAAAAGCTCAACTTAATTCACTTGTGATGCAGTTGGAGATAATGATTAATGATGCTGTGATTATTTTTGAACTTTCTTTATCAAGTCAAAGCAGATTCATAGTTGTGCTTGTACACCTACAGTAATGATAATCATAAAGAACATTATTTGAAAAAGGAAAAAAATCTTTAAGTTTCCTGGGAAAATTTAGGTACGTGCATAAATCAGTTTTAGGGAAAAATATGTTCAATCTTGAAGCTGTCAGACTAACACTTTACAAAGGTTTGTTTGGTATCGGACTTGCAGCTTTTGTTATCAGAAAAATTTAATTTTTTTGCAGATCAAACACACAATTTGTGAAGCTTTAGTTGTGTTGATGTAATTGGTAAATGTAGGAGTTAGGAGGTCGAAGGGAGTGGTTGGTGAAGTTAAAAGATGAGATTATGTGAAGTGGAGACTTCGGACGGCCAAAAGATGCAACTTAATCTTGTATTTTTTGTCTGAGTCGTATGTTCAGTTGAATGGATCCGAGCATTATGAGGTGTGGAATGGGGAAAGCCGTCTGGTTATGCGTGTCTAGATCGGAAAGTTCAGCACGTTGTTTCACCAGAATTTCAGAACTGGTTTCCTGGATTTTATGGAAGGAAGATACTGAGTCTGAATATTGCCTGCTGTGTGTGAACATCAAGTGTGTAGTCTGACATAAGCTTGTACGGAAGCAGGAGACTTATCTTTAAGTCTCATTTTCCCTTCTCGTTTTGTTCTTGAACCTGTTTATTTGTGTACCGAGGAACATGTTAGGGTCGTTGGTTAGTTAAATTCTCTTGTATGAACTTTTATGAAACTATTCTTCTTTTGTACAATACATGCTTGCATTAACCACTACTTTTTTTTTTTTTTTGTCTAAACATTTGGACTGACAAAGACTTTTGTTCACTTTCCATGCACAGTGTTGCAGCTACAAAAAGTCCTGTCATATTTCTTGGGACGGGTGAACATATGGATGAGTTTGAAGTTTTTGATGTAAAACCTTTCGTCAGCCGCCTTTTAGGTTTGTAGTTCTGTTTATTGTCAGCAAGTTCCATTTGCAATATATAAGTGTGCTTATTATCATGTGTACAATTGAATTATTATACTTTATATCTTCAGGCATGGGTGACTGGTCTGGTTTCATGGACAAAATTCAAGAAGTAGTTCCGATGGATCAACAGCCTGAGCTTCTCGAAAAGCTATCGCAGGGAACTTTTACGTTGAGAATCATGTATGAGCAATTTCAAAACATACTTAAAATGGGTCCAATTGGGCAGGTTAGTTTTTCTTTTTTTCCTCCCTTTCTTATTGAATGTGTTTGGACTTTGACCTCTGAAAGTAATGCCACAGACAAAGTGATCCTCCATTGGTAATTGTCATAATGCTTTGGTGATAATTAAAATTTTTTTCTTTCAGTCTCAATCCAGCGTTGCTTTTGAACTTTGACAAGTAATTGGTTCAGTTTGTTTACATACACACACACACACACACACACACACACACACACACACACACACACACATATATGTATATATATATATATACACATATAGACACACACACGCACACATGCACCCACGCGCACCCACGCACGCACGCACGCGCACACACACACATTAAGTTGAACTCTTGAATCTCTATAGAATAGTTACAGGGGACAAAAGAATCTCTATAGAATACGGAGTACACTTTTAATATTGGGAGTATCAATCACAAATTTATTCAGCCTTCTAGAGACTCTAACGAACCACAAGATGTTTGATCTTTTATAAGCTAGTATGTTTGTTAAACAAAGGGCTCTCTGTTACCCTAAGCAAACTACTAGTGCAGATTGCAGTTTTGAGTTGCCTGTTAACATGCTAGCACAATCAAGTATCAAGAGAGAATCTAAAATGATGACCCTTGCTGGTGTTTAATTTTTTTTCCTTTGCTCTCGATCCCTTTGTTTAATATCTTATATCATGGATTTGTAGGTTTTTTCAATGCTGCCTGGATTTAGTGCAGAGTTGATGCCAAAAGGCCATGAAAAGGAAAGTCAGGCTAAGATTAAACGCTACATGACAATGATGGATTCCATGACTAATGAAGGTAAGTTGAAAATATTCTATTTGACCTGAACTTCACTATTATGACATCTTCAACCAGAGTCTGCATCTGCCGGGTTGTCATCCATTTCCGTTTTACTATGTTTGTATTACAGAGTTGGATAGTTCCAACCCAAAGTTGATGAACGAATCACGGATAATGCGTATAGCAAGAGGGTCTGGTCGCCAAGTGAGGGAAGTGATGGAAATGTTTGAAGAGTACAAGCGGCTTGCGAAGATATGGAGCAAGATGAAGGGACTTAAGATTCCAAAGAAGGGAGAAATGAGTGCTTTATCCCGAAACATGAACGCGCAACACATAAGCAAAGTCCTTCCACCACATATGTTAAAACAGATAGGTGGCATGGGAGGTTTGCAAAACTTGATGAAGAGAATGGATGGTGGCAAGGATATGATGAGTATGTTTGGGGGAGGAGGGGACAAATAGTTTAATCGGCATTCAAGATTTTACTTATGGATTAAGTGTTGGAACAGCCCAAGGGGGGAAACCATCATGGTTTCGGTTACCGTGCGACAGCTTTGGAGTAGCATTGAGGAAGGACCATCAAATGGATTTGTTGTCCGCAATGGCGAATGAACAGAACACGATGATAGCATCTTGTAAATTTTCCAAGAGCTACTTCTGCTCTTATGTTTTCATGAATTAGTTGAGAATTCCTTCTGATTTGACAGTTTAACTATTTAGGGGTGGAGGGATTTGATTACTTTCCTTCGAAGGGTGTGTTTTGTCTGAGTTTTCACACAAAAGGTTAACTGTACATTGTTTCTTAAAATGCATTTGAATCCTTTTCTGGATATGATTAGGCAAATTGCTTGCAGTTGAGGAAAATTTTCCATTGTAGCGGTATATCACCCTTATCTCCTTTACCGGTCGAAATCTGGGTAAGGTGAATGTCAAGTGCGACAATGTCATGAAAGGTCGGAACCAATGGTGTATATATACATTCGCTTAGTTTGTGAAGCATAATTATAGATATTAGGTTGCCATCTTTGGCACATCCATTCATAATAGCTTACAGAAAATCATTGTGACAATAGGACCGCCGTTAATTCATGCCAATGTCAAATTCTCTTGTCCTTTCTTGAACGAATAGCTCCATCTGTCTGTCCCCTTCTTCTTTTCCAAATAGAAACGCAGCATAAAGGTCTCATCTTCGGCTGCTTCCTTAATGTGTATGCTACTGCACATGCATCAAATAATTGAACAGAGAATGTGGTGGCCAACAAATCCAGCCACAAGCTCGTGATCAGAGTCACATTCAAGGTATGTTGTTCCCTCTCCGAAACTACTTTGCTAAATCATTATCATAGAGCCAGATAACAAAATGCTATATTTCTTTTACTCTTTATATATAGTAACTAATTTAAGTAAAGTTGATTATACTGGTCCGTGCACCCTGTATGAACCTAAAATGCAGAACTATTGAATATTGTATTTTTCTATTTTATTATTAAAGTGTCTGACATGCTTAATATTTCATTTTGACAGAGAGTACCATGATGCCTTTGATAAGTTACTAGATGTCCTTCGCGTCACATTTCCATTTCTCCTGGTATGTATTCGATTATATTCCTTTGACTTCAGGCCGGTAAAGGACTTCCTTTTCTTTCTTCCCCCTAGGCAGACTTTTTAGATAGCTTTTCAGATTCTTGAAATAATCCTGTTTATCATTTTGGAAAAGACTTAGAGAATCGATGTGCTCTTTTTATAGTTTTCCTTCCCCTCCTCCTCTACAGCCCACCCGGACCACCCCCCAACCAAGAATAACACACACACACACATCAAATCAGTATCGCCAGTTTCTAACATAGCCTAAAGAATCTCACATCAGAGTCTACAATATTTCTTCATAATTATCGCATATCTGTGATTGATTTGATTCATATCTATCATTACCATAATTTGTACTATTCTAATTGATAGTGATTAGATTAGATTAGATTTATCCTTGTAGGTCCAATTGTATCTCTAGAAATTGATGTACTAGAATACAGAAAAGGACAGTTTTTTTTTTCTTATCATAGAAGGGCAGATTTGAAGTGCCAAACAAAACTGGTGTCCTTGAACGTTTCAAATTCTCGGATCTCTAGTGCAGGGGGGTTATACCACCTGAAGACTCTCAATAACTTGAAATCATTCACTTTGGAATCCTGCAAGGTAACAGAAAATGACATGAAGAAACTTCAGGCAACCGAGCTCCCAAATCTGGTGAGCTTTTCGCCCCGAGTAGCAGTTATAGGCGTCCTGTGAATACCTGGTCAGCCCATGGTGCGCTGCTACTGCTATTCATCAATGCATAAGTAGTTTGGACACAGTTGAATTTTATGTCTAGGTTTGAAAACAAAAAGAAAAAGAAACACAAGATTGTCAATGGAGCAAATTGTCTCAGATGTAATTCTGTCTTGTAGAAGAAGTCTAAATAAGCTTTCTTAGGCAGGATCATCTATGCTCTCTGAATATATGCTGTTTGCTGAACTAATCTTTCAGACTTGCTTCTTTAACTTATGTTGGGTGAATGGTCCAGTTTCTCGTTATTCTCGCTCGCACCAAGTAGCAAAGAATGGATCTCCTCAGAAGAGAAATTTCAAAGACTTAAACTAATTACTTGTGAGTTGTGACTAGAGTGCGGATCTTAGACCAACTGGTAAGGTTACTGTTTTGTGAACTTGCACAAAACAGCAACCTTACCAGCTTTTTGCACAAAGTGTAAGGTAAGACTGCGTACATCAGATCGCGAAGCGATTCGGCTCCTCTCTAGACTTTCCGCAAATGCAAAAGTCTGGTGCACACCTAATACAGCGAGAAAGTCATTTCTTGTGAGTTGTGACTGGGGGGAGATCATTTTCTTACTGCCGTGTACGTCTGCAGGCTTCCTTTTGGTCGTACCACAAAGGCAGGTTCTGCTAGGTCCAGTTGGTGTAGTCCAGTGTGGTTTACCAACGCTTCTTTTACACCATGTTCAAAGAGGTTTAATACGAAGATTGAAAGCGAGTATTATATTAAATGTTTTATATTATACTTATGCATAATTTACCGTTCTAAACTTATTTGTCATTTGATTAAATATCAAAGGAAAACTGAATATAATTTTAATTAAAGTCAAAAATTATAATCTTATTTACAAAATATTGATTATAATCAGCAAACCCAAATACAGATATTCATCGCATTACACAAATGTCCGGACATAAGGTGTTTAGTGTTGAAACATGACATCCAAATTTGTGAAACGGAAAACTACCATCCTTTCTAACTATCCCATCGCAAACAAAATTAAAAGATCATAGTTTTAAGTGTTTCATATATTACAAGAGAAAAAAAAAAAAAAGGTATTTCATCTTATCGAGTAGAAAGACTTTTCCAGCGTACTAGTCTAGTCTCCCACGTGTGTTTAGAGTCTGGAGATTAGTCGAATTATTCCGCTGATGTATGTAGTATTATTTTATATTTTTTGTGTAAATCAAGGTCAAAATGATATTATTTTATACATTATTTTTAAACGTTCGCTTTGTACAACTAGAATTGCCAGCTACATTGCGGAGGTCCCTAAAATTCTTGTAATAGGAAAAGTCAAGCAATCATCTACAGCTGACTTCGAACATTCAACTCGATTGTGCAAGAATTTCCTCAAATCAGAAACTCAAGATCCATCCACAAGCCCTCGCATCTTGAACCAGAGATATAAGGTTCCTCCCCCATTATTCAGCTGTATTTCTCTGTGCAATTACATTTCCTTGAAGAAATTCGAGATTATCTCTGGTTGAGTCTTTGGTGAGTCCTCTGATTACAATAGCTATGGATTTATTTTCTTCTTTTTAAGTCATTATATTTTTTACAAGAGTTTGCAAAATGGAAAGCAATTATTCAGCTATTCCCAAGGTGTCAAATGTAGAAATTCAGGTCAAAGATGGAAACTTTTTGCCTGAGCTTGAATCTCATGATCAAGAACTTGCTTATGTGAAACAAAAGAATGTCTACGACTTAGATGTTGATGACGACGACGACCTTGATTTCGACAATTTGCCGCTTATTTTTGGGGGGAAAAAATCTGGGTCTGGCTTTTATGGGGCTGTCTTTAATCTTACTACCACTATTATTGGGGCTGGCATCATGGCCTTGCCTGCCACCATGAAAGTTCTGGGTTTGATTTTAGGTTTTCTTTTGATCGTTGTGATGGGAATTTTGTCTGAAATCAGTGTCGAATTGCTTGTTCGATTTACAGTACAATGTAAAGCCTCTTCATATGGCGAAGTTGTGCAAGCTGCATTGGGAAAAAAAGCAAGGATTTTGTCCGAAGTTTGCATTCTTGTGAACAATGCTGGTATCCTCATAGTGTATTTAATAATAATAGGAGATGTGATGTCTGGTTCAATACACCATCTAGGTGTATTTGACCAATGGTTGGGTCATGGATTGTGGGATCACAGGAAGCTATTGATTTTGGTTGTTTTGGTGCTTTTTCTTGCACCCCTTTGTGCTTTGGATAAGATTGAGTACTTGAGTTTTACTTCAGCTGCTTCTGTAGCTCTTGCAGTTGTATTTGTATTGGTTGCTTTTACTGTTGCACTTATCAAAATTGCTGAGGGGAAGATCGTGTCTCCAAGGATGACCCCTGATTTTAGTTCAAAGAAGGCAATTCTGGATTTGCTTGTGGTGATCCCAATTATGTCAAATGCATATGTTTGTCACTTTAATGTTCAACCTATTTATAATGAATTAGAGGCCTGCTCACCTGAAAAAATGAATCGTGTGGGTAGGATGACAACAGTAATTTGTGTTTTGGTTTATGCATCAACTGCCATTTCTGGCTATTTGCTCTTTGGGATGGACACTGAAGCTGACGTTCTGACTAATTTTAGCGAGGACCTTGGAATCAGATTTAGCTCAGAATTAGACTACATTGTCCGTGTTGGTTATGTTGTTCATTTGATATTTGTTTTCCCAGTTATCCATTTCTCTCTACGGCAAACAGTGGATGCTATGTTTTTTGACGGGTCAGCTCCACTATCAGAGACTAGAAAGAGGTGTCTGGCCCTTACAGTAGTGTTATTAGGCATCGTCTATCTTGGGTCAACAATGGTTCCTAACATTTGGACAGCATTCAAATTTACTGGAGCAACAGCTGCAGTCTCATTGGGTTTTACGTTTCCTTCACTTATTGCACTACGGTTGAGCAAAACAGGAGTTGGTTTGAAGTATAGAGAGAAGCTATTATCTTGGTTCATGTTGACACTAGCAATTACAGTCAGCGTAGTTGGGACGATTGGGAATATCTATAGCATCAGAAGCCATTCTGACTGAAATTTTGTTGAATCAAGGGCTTGATTTGTTTACTTAGTGTGATATTGACACAAATCATTGAGAAACAAATGCTTGAGAAATACCTTTTCTGTAACACGATTCAGGGAGTGACGCAAGAAATGCTAGCCTTCTGCGAGAAGGGAGATTAAGATTTCACGTAGACTCCAGTTAGTGCAGTCATTTATCAAATCAATATGCAATCATGCCTTGCACAAATTGCAAACAATTTTTTCGTGGCTCTACTCTCCAGCTAGTGCATGTTGAAGGATGTATCAACAAGATTGAAGATAGAGATGCAAGATTGCCTCTAATCTACAACCTCCTGCATTGAAGTTCTTAATTTCGCATACCATGCTAAGATTCCAATCTTAGTTCTTGAAAACTGGTCAAGAATCATGCTGTCTAGATATCCTTATTCTGCCATTTTTATTCCTTGCAAAAGATGGATATTGTGTTGTATAATATATCACAAGAATACATTGATGCAAAAATTTTCACCTTGAATCAGCGTATTGGACTAGTAAGGTTTTAATTATATTCCAAGTTATTACTTATGCTTTTTCTATTTAGTGATTCTTTTTAAAGTTGTGAGGGCTGTTAACTTTGGAGTCAAAACTTGAAGAGGAGATAAGAAACTTGAACAGTTGTAGCTTCTGGCTTAATAAAATTATGATGCGTACTGTAGCCATTTCAATACTGCTTAGGGCTTGTCTACCTGCATTTTCTGAGTCTTTGTTGATGAGAGTGGGCACCTACAAAAATTTACAGATGAAGGAGATTCTTTTAATCAGTTTTATTTGCTTTTTTCTTTAAATGAGGTTCAGGATCAGGATCTCAATCTTATGCATCCTTCATCTGGCTCATCATATCAATGTTTTCTCGACCAAAAGTTTACTACAAATACTTACTGCTCTGAATTGTTAGTTTTTATAAATTTTATGTTCCTTTTTCTTTTGGCAGGCTTATAAGTAAGATATCTTTCTTGTGCTTCCCTTCAAATGATGTTCAACCAAAGTGTTTGGGTCAACCGTTTGTTTTTGACTGGTCCAAAACTAGACCTAAATAGATCACATAATTATCAGTTTCTTGTTTGTGTGATTGTCTGTGGAGCGGGTTTCTCTTGCATGGAGGTGTGGTAAGATCGTGATAGTAATCCATTTCATTGATTGAGTCTTGTCCTGGATCTTCAGTCTGTTATTATAACCTTTAATCGTTTTTCCAATCATTGCTGACTACAGGTCTGTACTTCGTAAGCAAAAATTAAGAAGTGACCTCTCAATTCTGCAGTTTCTGTGCGAGAAGCTTCCAGGTGAGTTTTCTCATAGAAGATATTGTTGTGTGGCGTTATGGAAGATTTCTACATCACTCCATTGATTGTGATGAGCTGCCTGAAACTGAAATATTAGCAAAACAGCATGAACTTATCATCCTGAATCTTTAAAACTAAGGACCACGTAGTTGCAAAGTCATTGCTGATGAGATTTCAACAATTGAACTTCAACATTCCCTATATATGTAGAACCCAAAAGGCAATCTCATTCAAATTCTGGTACAGACATGCCTGTATAGGCCATGGTAAAAACAGTTGTCTAGATGACCAAAATTTTGCAACTTCAAAAATAGATCAATGATCCAACACAAAAATCTTGAGTTGTACTGCACCCATTAGCTTGAATTCTAAGCGATAGTGTATGCAGACTTTAACCTGATTCTTGCTTGCAGTACAGAAGCCTTTCGGTTATGTGGATATAACAAAAGGCTCCTTGGTTGTTTTCTGGTGGAAATTTCTTCAGTTTCATATTGGTACAGTCTTATCTCAAGCTGAACCATGGCAACAGCTGCTACATTGTTTTCTATCAAAGCATGAAGAACCAAACAAAGGTATGCATGCTGATGATGTTACTGCCAAGTACACATGATTGCATATTGTTTAGAACTTCTTTTTCAAATCAAGTTTAGCTTTGACTAATTGGCATGTTAATAAATTAGAAATCTTTAGTTCGTAGGGCTTGCTTGTGTATCTCCACTCAGACAAGTGATGTATCACGCAACATTTAGAGTTCTCATTTGTACCGAAGACAACGACGACAACAAAATTACCCCATTGGTTTAGAGGCTCCCGTCTACGGCGAGGTATGAGAGACCGGATGTACGCAACCATACCCATGTGTTAGAAACACATAGATGTTGTTTTCCGATGACCCAGAATAAAAATTACATTAAGCTGCATAGATCATCTGCTATTTCACAATATAAAAAGTACAGTCAATTTAGTAAATTATTTTGTTTTATTCCATCATAATCTAAAATCAAGGGAGTACGTGTCCTTGACTCCATTGAAAATGGAAACTATATGTACCCAAGACTAATAACCAAAAACTCGGACTATTAGTCCTTCCCTTATTATGTGGTTAGTGCCTAACTAGTAAAACTCTTTCTTTCCGCTGTAGACAATCTTTTTGGGTTTTCTTATTCGATGACTTGAGAATTCATGATACATCATTGTTCATTCGCGAATAAATAAAGCTTAAAAATTTGATAGTTATTATTATCATATCTATAGTAACGCTATCACACTCAAATACTGGCGTTCTCGGTGCATTAGGTTTTGGCGTTTGCGCATGGTCTAGGGATGAGCTGGATCGTTTCGCGATATGATGTACGTAGCCTTACCCTACACTTTGTGCAGGAGGTTGTTTTTGCGGCTCGAATCTGTGACCTTAAAGTCACAAAGCAGCAAACTTACCAGTTGCTTCAAGGACTGCCTTCCACCTTCAAATACGGGGAAGTTATTCTTTTATTATACTAGTACCCAAAGACTTTATACAACAACTATATTACTTTATTGTCTTAAAAACTCTCGCCTATAATGAAATATAAAGGATCAGATGTACGCAACTATACACAAAGAATTTTGATAGTGCAAATTATTTTACCAAGTATTTCTCCAAGTAGGGACAGACGGACGTAGGAAGATTTCCTTAAATTCTTTAGGAGCTGCGGCTTTCCTAAGACGGGTATTCTTTTACGTGCACAGGAATGTCACCATGTTAAAACGTTCATGTCATTGATTTTTTCCCATCTATATCTGTATAATTATCTTAGCAACACTGTTTACGTATTTATATAAGCATGTGTGCGTCTGTGAATTTTGTTGTAAGATATGTGGGGCTAGAATCTAGATACTGCTTTACTTGTTTATATAATACGTACGAAATTAGGTCCATAGCTTGTGTCATCGGCTTCCGTCGCTAACGTTTCATATTGAACCTCCTCATACTTTATATAGAAACATCAAAAATATCCACGTCAACGTCAAAATCCATTACCGACCGTCAAGAAAGCATATACTCTTTGCGACAATCGATTGTTTAACCAACTATAAATTACAATAGATTGGAAAACCAACTGTGACAATCTAGAACGAAAGAAGTAGTAAATAGCACTTGACATCATCCACTCACCAAGTCAAAGGGTGAATAAGATTCATTGTGGGTTATAAAGGTATTAAGTATCTGCAGTGAATGAATTTAATTATGTTTGAACAGACTAAAATAATCATGTTAGAGTTAAAAATAACTTTTTTTTCACATGAAATTGTTTCCATTTAACCAATGTTTAATGTCGAAAAGTTCGATCTAGACTTTTAGGAATAACGATATATATTCAGCCTAACTCTTTAGCTAGACTTACTTATTGTTGTAGCAAAAGGTTCAGCCTCAACCCCAAGGACCCTTTACATTCCAGTCCGGCGAGTCAGGTGAAATGATATAAATCAGGTATCCAGCGGCTCGCTAAGGAGGAGGCACAATGCCCACAGACCTACAAGAAGCACACCCTCAAGACGACTCGAACCTTGCACCTTGTAGCAAATCTATCACCTCGGAACCAACTAAATCATGCCCGGGCGAGCTAGACTTAGGTATATGATAGAGAACTCCTATTTGAAATTTCGGAACTTTTTTTTAAGATCAAAATGTGCTGAACATAAATGGTATTGAAGTCTTGTTTATATGATATAGTTAAGTTATTATAAAATACCACTTATTTAAAGGTTTTATGTGATGCGAAAGCGCGTCCAAAACCAATGAATAAAATACTACTTATTTAAAGGTTTTATTATTTAAACGGATTTCTTCATCTATTTTTAGGACAACAATGGTGAACCTGCCATTGAATAATATTTTCTTCTCCTAATACAAACACAAGTCCTTTTATTGTTGCATGCAAAATATTGAGTTTCTAACTTTATATTTTCCACCATTCTAGTCCCAAAAAATATTATAAATGAAAAAAAATTCGTTTACTAAGTGAATTTCTAAGTATAAAGAACAACACCATGTTAATGTGACATTTTCTTTTTCTGTAAAATTTTCAAAAACCGGCCGGGCCGAACCAAATGAAACAGTCCGGTTTTTAGCATTTGTTAAACCGACTGTAAAACCATGGTCCAGTTTTTTACGGTTTGGTTTGACCGGTTTGGTGCGGTTCGGCCGGTTCTTAAAAATCATGTACCAATGCATATTGAGTTTATTTATTTTGCCCACATAATATAGCTCAGTTGGTATTCTGGTTGTGACATTACTCTAAGAAATGCAGGGTTCGATTCCGAGACACGCGCAATGTGCATATTTCACTGTTGTCTAGGCCAAATGACTAGTTTGCAATGGACATCTTGTGTGGCTCCTTGTGCAAGACTTCACCAGACCTAGGAAGTCATTGAATACCTGATTTTCATCCTCCACAATACTCCTTAGGGCTGAAGCTGTGGAGCTTCAGGGTATGAGATTTGCCCTTTTTACTCCAAGTGTTTATTTATTTATTTTTTTCAAAAACAATTTTTTAGGTGTAGTATTTAGTGAGTACTTTTTTTTTCCGCGCGTGCTGTCTCATTATAGTCCAGAAACGCACTACAAACTTTGAGCAGATTTTTCAATCAAATTCCCTTTTTCGACGTTTTTTTTTAATTCTTTCTTGTAAGAAAGATGCCTTTTTACGACTTGAGGGCCGTTGAGGCCACTGTAATCGTCTGAGACGCCTGTCCTTGTCGTCTCTTTTGGTCTAGGATGATCTCTCACGTGTTGTTTTCCATCATAGATCCGTCCGTTTAAGCTTCCCAAGTCCATACGGATAATCGCTTCTGCTGAATAAGAAAGGAATCACTTTCTTGAACCGAGAACAAGTTGAGCTTCATTTGAGGAAGAAGATGGTGGTTCTGAAAGGTGGGAGCAGACCACCATGGGTGGGTCTAGGGGCTGCAGTTTGGGTGCAAATAGCAGCTGGAAGTGCTTACACTTTTCCTCTATATTCACCTTCTCTCAAATCAGTTCTGGGTTTTAGCCAGCAACAGCTCACTATTCTTGGAGTAGCCAATGATATTGGAGAAAACGTGGGGATTCTTCCGGGCATCGCCTGCAATAAGCTCCCACCTTGGGCTGTTCTACTTATTGGGATTTGCTTATCTTTCCTCGGTTATGGTGTTATTTGGCTTGCTATTAGCCAAACCATTCAATCTCTGCCTTATTGGGTTGTAAGTTCTTATATCAACCCGGGTTCTCGAATTCGATCACCTCTCCAATTTTTTTCAAAAAAAGAAAAAAATTTTATAAATCAATAATGTTGTCTTTTCAATTTGCCAACATGATTTTTGCTCTTCCGCTTCCTGTCTTAACTGCTTGTTGTGAGTGCTTATTAGATACTTTACGAATTTGCTATAAAATGTTATCAATTTGGTTAATTCAGTTGGATCATGTTGCGATTTCTTTTCCGGGATGATTCCGCTTATGTCATTTAGGGAAATAGATTGACCTTTTTGCTGCAGTCATTTTTACCGGGCTGAAATGAAAAGAATAAGAGAACAAAAAGTGTAGCTACAGTTGGATGATGAGTCAGTATGCCAAAAGTGCAGCTTGCCTACTTCTTCTATTACATGTTTGATCCAGTATGAGATCAATGAACTAATAATTGTTTGATACCCACGGGCTATCGTGGTCTCATTTGCTGAAAGAACAACAACAACATTACTCCAAGTCTTAGAGGCCCCAGCCTATGACGGGGTATGGGGGGTCGGATGTACGCAAAATACCCATGTGTTAGAAACACCATTTGCTGAAAGAAGTTTCTGTTAATTAATTTGCTCGGTTTTACTTATGGGATCTTTGGCATCCAGCAAGTTGTTAACACGTCTACTATGCTTTATCTTGTGCCTTCTCTGGCTTGTCTTACATTCTGAATTCTTGTGAGCCTTCCAAAATGTTAAGCTTATGAAGTTGCACAAAGTCAGATAGGCATCATGTAGAGGACTAAAACAATAGCAATTTCTACGGGGGATAACTTTATATATGTCTCAGAGTTGTTAGCTTGAGGACTGAATCATTGCCATATGTGCTGGATAGCTGTTGACATCATTTTCACTACAAGAACATTCATTTTGATGCCTGGGAAATGTTTTAGAATGCAATTTCGTTAAACATAATACACTTCTCGAAATATGCAGGGACAAAGGAAATAACCTCAGTGGGATTATCTAGCTAAGAAATGGAAAGCTGTTGTTTCTGTTTTTAGTTCATTCTTATTTTTCTCCTGTACTGATCCTACCGTCTTCTGTTATATGGTTCTTATGGCTCTTTAATCCTTGTGTCTTCTGTTGTAATTCATGTCATGGCAGTTATTTATTGCACTCTGTATTGCAACAAACAGCAGCGCTTGGCTTGGTACTGCTGTACTTGTCACCAATATGAGGAACTTCCCACTAAGCAGGGGGACGGTCGCTGGAATACTCAAAGGCTATGTTGGGCTTGGTGCTGCGGTTTTCACAGAAGTATATAGTATGGTGCTGAATGGTTCGCCTTCCATGTTACTGATGTTCCTCACATTGGGCATTCCCAGTGTATGTCTGTCCATGATGTACTTTATACGAGCTTGCACTCCTGCTTCTGGAGAAGACTCTTATGAGCATGTTCATTTCCTTTTTACTCAAGCAGCTAGCCTCATACTAGCAATCTACCTTCTGACTACTACAATTCTAACCAATGCATTATCCATAAGTAGCTCCATCAAATATGTATTTATAGCTATAATGGTTCTTTTGCTAATGTCTCCTCTAGCAATTCCTTTGAAAATGACTCTTTTCCCTGCGAATCGTAAGTATGCCAACCCATCGAATGGTTCTTACGGTAAGTTGGTTTCTGGAGACGATGATTCAAATCCAGCCACTCCACTTATGACACCATCCTCTTCAGCAACAAACCTTGGAAGTTTGAGTGACAATGACGATGTTTCAGAGGTAGACATTCTTCTAGCTGTGGGTGAGGGAGCAGTAAAAAATAAGAAAAGACGACCCAGAAGGGGAGAAGACTTTAAATTTAAAGAAGCCGTAGTAAAGGCAGACTTTTGGCTTCTGTGGGTGGTATACTTTGTGGGGGTTGGCTCTGGAGTGACTGTTCTAAATAATTTGGCACAAGTTGGGGTTGCATTTGGAGTTAATGATACAACAGTACTGTTGAGCCTGTTTAGCTTTTGCAACTTTTTGGGCCGTCTTGGTGCAGGTGCTGTTTCTGAACATTTTGTCAGGTAGTCAACTGGTGCACCTGTTCTTTTAAAATACAATTAGCATAAACGATTATTCAGGATGCTTTTTTGATTTCTCTTCTATTATGGCTTGTAATACAAGGAAAAGGTCATGTAAATACTATTGTTAGCTATCCCTCTCAAATGGTATCGTTTTGTTGCATCTTTATCGCTCTTTTGGATAATCCAGCAGTACATTGGTTTAGGACATGTGAAAAAGATTTAGCCTTGAGAGAACAAAATCATCAGAAAATCTTTTTCAAAGCTTTACACATTAAACAGATAGGGGAACTAAATTTTTGTCAGGCTTTCTGCCTTATGTGCTGTGTCTCATTGTCTAGATGAAGATTTAGCTTTTGAGGAGCTCATGCCTTCTAATCATCTGCCATTTGTTTAGTCAATCATGTGAGTAAGTGCCTCATTGAATCTGTAATTTCAGCTGGAAAATCATTCAATATTATGTTTTATAAATGTCACCAGGCCCAGTTTAGTACGCAGCACAGTATTTTGTTTGTTTCTGCTTTGATCTCTCTTTTTATAGGATAGCAGAGTTAGTTCTGCCATATTGCAGAAAATGTGGGATGCTTTCACCCATGTGGCAAAAGAATCCCTGTATTGATTACCAACTGTTGCTACTTCTAATTTCTGTATATGCATACTATTTTCCAGGACAAAAACGATTCCTCGGACGTTTTGGATGACTGTAACACAAACAATCATGGTCATTACACTCCTGCTATATGCTTCAGCTCTCGATGGCACTCTTTATGCCGCAACAGCACTACTTGGTGTTTGCTATGGTTTTCAGTTTGCCATAATGATAGCCACTGTCTCAGAGCTGTTTGGCTTGAGACATTTTGGCATAATATTCAATTTTATGCAACTGGGGAACCCTGTGGGGGCACTTCTCTTCTCAGGTGGGCTTGCTGGTTATGTCTATGATGGAGAAGCCATCAAACAAGGAGGTTCTTCTTGCCTGGGCCCACATTGTTTCCGGCTCACCTTCCTAGTCTTAGCTGGGGTTTGTGGTCTAGGTACACTGTTGAGTATTGTTCTAACGATTAGAATCAGACCAGTTTACCAAATGCTATATGCTGGAGGTTCTTTCCGCCTGCCTAATCCTTCGGTCCGCTAATATCGAATCCAGGCTTAGCAACGTTGTATTTGGTTTGTTTTAGAGGATTTCTGATCTTATTTTGCTTTGTGAGATTGAGACTGCTCACTTCAACATCGCTACGTAGCAGGAGAAAGTGTTGGAGATTTGATACGGTTGCCTTTTTGTTGCCACTGCCAACTTCTCTTCAGGGTGGTTTTTAGAGGTCAGAAGGATTAATGATATAAAACAGTGTAATGTTCTCTGAAGTCTGTGAAATGTAAACCTTAATGTATGTGCATTCACTTGGCCAGTGACTGGAGTTTAAATTAAAGTTCACAATTTGTTCCACGGACCCTGCGCAAATGCACGAGACTAGTGTATCGAGAACGTCTTCCTTGTTTCATTCATTACTATATATCCATGCTGCTTGCCTTTTCAGTTTTCTCCGTTATTCAAACTCATCTCAAACCCCCCCCCCCCCCCAAAAAAAAAAAAAAAAAAAAAAAAAGACGATGATGAGGGAGCAACATAGGGGGAAAAGAAAAAAATGAACTTTCTGATGAAAATAAAAATAAGAATTACATGCACTGCTGAACAGGTTTGGATGTCTACGCTACACACCTCTGTTAAAAACCATGTTCACAAAGACCCCCCAAAACCTTCATGGCTAGAAAGGTTGGTTCAGAATGATGGCGAAGAAAATGTGATTCTCAAGTTACAAGTTATGTTACATCAACCTATAAACGTAGTTACCACTTACTAATGATGCTCCATTTTGACCTTGCTTCTCTTCAAGGGAGGAAAAAATAAAAACTTAACCGAGTACTATGTGTTAGTTCTATAGCTCGTAGTTGACAAATCATACCGCGCCGGTATTATCCCCCAAAGGAAGATTTAGATCCGGAAGCACAAATTTACCTACTGCTGATTCCTTCTTTGCCTCGGGGCAACTATCAGGCGAAGGCGGCTGCTGCTGCTGCTACAATCAAAAAAGGACTACTAAATCAGGTGGGACTCTTGTACAGATAAGGACTACATGCTAGCAGAAAACTGTTTTCTGAAGTTTTCTTTTCTGAATTACATCTTCCATGAAACTACTTGGGGTTGGAATGAAGACCTTCGGAGTCAGGGTATGACATCCAAAAAAACCGTTCTTTCTTAAAAACTAGTAACATTTTACTAAGTTAGCTTTCAGGGCTAGATCCAAGTGGTCAATCTCTCTCTAACCATCATATCAAGAAATATAAAGCAAATAACAGAAATACTAGCACTTCAAACAATCTCTCAAAGAGCACCCACCCGATCATTCAACTCTGTTAATCTACTATTCTTTCATTCCAAACATAAACTTGGTAGTTGCATAAACTCAGAATTATACAGCACAAAGCTCAGAACTATAGCAAAACATAACGGAATAGAAAATGCAGGTCAAGAATTAGATTCACCTTCATTTTCTTGAAGTATTCGTTCCTAGACCTTTCCCTCTCCAGATTGTCACGAATGCTTGCTAATTCCTGCATAACAATAGTGAGTTTCAAGGAAATGCTAAGCAAACCAGGTTATATATACTCAATTGACAAAAATTACCCTCTTCAATTGTCTCCTTTCTTTTACTAGCACTACCTCTTCCTCTTTGAGCTGCGCTAGAGTCTGCAATACATCAAGAAAAGCATGTGAAGAACTACTCAATGTGATGATGAGTTTGGCTGCAATTCTTTTTGTTTTAGACATAACTGTATAATCTGATCAAAGGTTTCTACAAGCATATCTAAATGAGAATGAAATAACTAATTCTGTTCTCAGATATGCTAAAAATAATTTGGCTGGAAATTAGTCCAAAGGTGACATACAACATGGTCTTACAGCCTGCACGAGATTTTCTGTACGTTGTTTAGACACGTCAAAGCAGGATTTACAACAATCACACTAACTGGATTGGTGCATGACAGATTGGTTACAAGGCAAAGGGTGTCTATGATCATGAAAATGCACATCTACTGTAGAAAATAGAACACAAAGGTTCTTGAAAAGACAAGTCCAAAAGAACTCCAGAACCACATGCCGATTGCAAAACGCCATACAGTTTGACAAAGACAAGTTTTACCTTCTTTCTACATCTCTTTACGGAGCTTCCTTCACTTGGGCCAGTAACCTGCAATGTTTTCCCCTGGTCAATTTGGGCAGCTCAGAGTTGATTCAAAAAGAAAAAAATCACATAAACAAGTCACGATTTGAGGCAGATTGCCATATAACAACAACATCATTATCACATTGCCTTAGAGGCTCCCGTATATAGCAGTGTATGAGGGGTCGGATGTATGCAACCATAGCGATGTGTTAGAAACACACATATGTTGTTTCCGGATGACCCATAATGAAAATTGCATTAAGATGTGTCGTTCAACTGTTATTTCACAATATAAGAAGCGCAACCAATTTAGTGAATCATTTTGCTTTATTCCATCATATTCCAAAATCAAGGAAGAGTATGTCATTGACTCCATTGGAAATGGAAACACATATTGACATATAACATATCCAAAATTTTGGTAAAATTTTGGAGGACCAAGTACTCCTGAGACAGACCATCTAATCATCTCACTTCAAAGAGGGGAAAAATCGGCAGCCAAGATGAATAAATGGCAGGAAATTTCATGCAAAAACTAAGCAACATACATGACCACTGACCATCAGAGGAAAAGAGGTTAAAGCTAAAGAATTATAATTGAATGGCACAAAGTTTTCTCATTTGTCTTCTTTAAAACTTGCTCTAGGTGCGTGCACAAACAATCGGACAGTTAAACTGCAGCACAGTAATATTGGATTTTCTTGTAATCTCTGTAGTCAAAACACATAGAAAAATACAAGAAACACAGCAAGGGCAAAAGAACAAGAAGCCAACAATAAGAAAGGTGGCACTCAAAGTCAAAGTATGTTTTCTTTCTTACAAAGCTACTAAGAGTCAAAGGCGACGAAAATTTTCATCTATGACTTTCCAATACATGTGATTTCACAAGTCAAAGAGAACAGGAAAACAGTTGCATCTTGTTTTCTGACGAAAAATTGTTCTCTAAAATTATACATATATTTAAATTCAAAAGGTGATGAAGGATCAAGTCCCTAAATCATAAAACCCAGAAAGAAAAAATAAATAAATAAATAAAAGAAACTAGGTTTAGGTTAAGTGCCACAAGAACATGCCAAATTATGAAGCATAAGCCCCCAGGGCATAGTCCAGTTGGTACTCAGTTTAGAATTGCCACAAAAAGGTCACGAGTTCGAATCCAGGGACACGCACAGTATGAATGTTCCTCTGCTGTTAGGTCAAAGGCCTAGTTTGTAGGGGAGCACCTTGTATGGGTAACCGCGTAAAATCTCACCCAATCTAGGAGACCGTTGGGCTTCTGATTTACATCCTCCACGCAGCTCTTTGGGAGTGGGACAGTGGAAGCCATTTGGATTAGAGTTCAGCCTTTTGCCACAAAAATTATGAAGCATAGGTTTCACAGCCTTAATTAATAATTACCAGATGTTCCTTCCAGTATGAACATTTAAAAAAAAAAAACAAACTTATCCACATATAGATACTCTCCTAAAATAACTAAGAGTTAAAACTGGCCAGGAGGATGATATAGTCAATTCATATATTTACTGATGACAGAAAATTCAAACTGGATGTATACCCAAATTTAAAATCACCAACGAAATATTAAAATAAGGATATATTTTTGTTAATGTCCTCCAAAATAAGTAACTATAAGTCTTAGGTACGGGACAAATAATTTTGTCCCAGTAGCAGTTAAGTAAAGCATCGGCAACCTCCGAATATGAATGAATGCTTATTAAAACTCAAAAAAGAAAAGAAAAGGAAAAAAAAAAAGATGTATGGGTACAAAGAGCCGCGGCATGCCTCCGAATGAATCATCAGCATACATCATGACAAAGTACTAAAATATAGGGATGGGATCTCCTGCCCACTTTTCCCCACACCCCACTCTCCAACCCGTATCTAGCTTCACCAACCCTACTACTACGTATCGTGCGGTGAAAGAATACTAACAATAAAATATAGTCTTATCAAAAACCTCCACACTGTATCCACTCCGTTTTACACCGTACATACAAAACAGACACACTTGACTTCTAACACTAAACATTTTCTCCATTTCAGTTTCTAGCTAAAACATAAAAAAACAAATGTTGCCGTGCACTAGACTCTCGTGTTTGCACAGGATCCGGAGAAAGGCCTATCACTTTGCAATCTGATGTAGGCATTATTACATTACAATTTCTGTTTCCGCAGCTCAAATCCGTGACATCAAGGTAGCAACCTTACCGGTTACTAAAACACATGATTTTCTAAATCAAAGATTATAATAATATCCTAAAATTATGCGCATCCATATACGGAATACAGTATGTGGTCTTATATAAAATACTATATGTATATATGAGTGCATGTGCATTAGCATCTAGGTCCGCGCCTTTACCCGGCCCAGTATCATGCGAATCTATACTTAAAAGTACGTTTATTCTATCGTATTCATAAAAATTCAAAAGTTCCGAAATAATATTTTAAAATGGTTCAATATGATTAAAGAAAAAGTTTCACAAAACTTAAAGCAAACAATTAACGTGTCCCCTTTTTCTTCTCCACATCCAATTGGCTACAATCAACATTACTGTAACATATAGACATTTTCTCAACATGTAAAATATAGTTATAAACCAATGAAATGAAATAATTACAAAAAAAAAGATTCAAAACTATAGGACCCATTTATATGTTAAATCCAAACGTATTACCCCCTTTATATATATTCGTCTTAGTTGTCGACAATTAAGTAAAAAAATTGCCATAAAAAAGGAAGTAAAAGTTCCTTCCATTACTATCACTATCAAAATTAAAAAAGGTACAACTATTTTTGCCACGAAAACACGCCACCGATCCAACAGATACCTGTACACCCCATCAAGACATTCACCTCAATTGACCCAAATGCCCCTACTCAATGTGATGGCTCCTGAGGCGTAAGTTTGACTTAAGTGGGTAGGGTTCTTTTATCCTTTATATAATTTTTTTTACGACCATTCACCAAATCCCATTTGACACTACCCTACCAAGAAGTACCGGCTACGACAAAGACTTGGCCACTCTCTTGGTCCCTCCATTCCCGGATGACCACATAGGTCTGGGTCTTTCTCAATTGACAAATTTACCCCTAAAGATAAGGGTGATTTCGTGACACCAAGAAGACCATATTAATAAGAGTGGGTTTCGGCTGGTGAGCGGAAAGGTAATGAGGAGAAAACGTGATGAGTCATTTAATCTTTTCTTCTGACCATATGCTTTCATTCAAAGTCTATCACTTTTCTCTTTCCACATTAAATAAACATTATAAAAAGAAAAAATCTCAATGTGTAAAAGCCATCTCCCAAAAAAATATTTGTTAAATCCACCGATCACCATTTTTTTCAACCAAAACTTGGAGGCTAAAATTTTAACAAAAGCGAAAAGGACATCAACAGAGCTGGTTTTCTCGTCGGACAATTTCAGATGTGATAGAAGGAAATAATTCTTCTCACGAGGTTGTTTGTTTTTACCTTAATATGTGGAAAAGAGGCTAATTTTGTCAGTTTCCGAAACTGAAAAAACGGTGACAGATGAGATAACGGTATGCTTCAATCTGACTTCTGCTGGGACACGTAGCAGGAAAAAACCCGTACTTTTAAAGGGCATTTTAGTAACTCAACCCAAAAGAATCAAACGACACGTGAATCGAATGAAATGAGAACAAAAAGAAGGTTAAGACAACCACCCTACTCATCGGCGAAACCTTCCAACCACCATCTTCCGCCATAGACCATGTAAAAAAGGTGAAAAGGGGAAGATGATATTATTATGTACACCAACCTTAGATCTTGAGATGTCAGAGCTTTTAGGCGGAGAAGAAACTCGGCTGAACTCCTCAGCCTCAAATCCTCCGCCACCGCTGATAGAGGTGGCGCCGCTCCAAGAAAGCGGCGTCGTAGGACTGGCCCGAGGAGTTTTCTTTGTTTTTTGAACCACCACTGGTTTTGAACGCCGTTGTCGGACCCTCCACTCGAAAGACAAAGCTGGTTTTGAATCCGCCGAAGTTGACGGCGGAGGTGGCGGCGCCGTGGTCTTGGGTTGCTTTAAAGTTAGAAGAAACTCCGCCGCCACCGCATCCTCCACCAGAGCCACTTTCATCCAATCATCGTCACTCATTTCTGCAGCGTTTTTTTTGTTATTTACTTTGTTATTCTTTTGGTGAGGTTACATATATTAAAAACGTGAGTTGATAGAGGAGGAAGCGGTTTTTTAGGGGGGGGGGGGGGGCATGGAAGTTGGGAAAAGTGAAGAAGATGGGAGAGAAGAGAATGGTGTTGGCAAAGGAAATCTGAATGGTAGTTATAAATAAAATAAAATAATAGTAATGATAATAAATGTTAGCATTGCATGAGTTATTGGCGTGTATAAGGGCGTGGGGAAGATGCCAAACCGTTAATTGACAAACCAGCCCTTCTTACGTGAATACCATATTTTATGAGATTCTTTATGGTATTTATGATTCATAAGAATCGTTAAATTGATGTTACATTGTTCAAATAGGATGGCAATAAGTAATATACCACTTGTAATATTATTACCGAAACATACGGGGGACAAGGACTTTCACACAATTGGTAAGGTTGCTGTTTTTTGATCTTGAGGTCATGGATTCGAAACACAAAAAGTACAAGATAAGACTGTATACATCAAATCGCAAATCGATTCGGCTTTTTTCAGACTGTAGAAACGCAGGAGCCTAGTACAACTAGCCGTATAAAGTTTTTTTTTTTTTTGAGAAATGCTTATGTAATTGTAAACGATTATACAAAAAAATAACGTAGCAAATATGAATCAGAAGGTCTGAGATGACTTCAATAAATAAAGTGAAAGAAAATTTAAACTCTCCACTGCAGAAATAAGAGAATGTGGTTCAACAATCTAAAGCGGAAATGTTTATGATGAAAATACGCTACCAATGTTATAGCTGTAAATTGATGAATAAAAAGGATGGTTTAATACCGATGAGGTACTTCCGTCAGTTATATAATGAAGATTTTTTCAGTTCATATTTGGTAAATTTTT
Source organism: Eustoma russellianum (assembly GCA_036186865.1). NCBI lineage: Eukaryota > Viridiplantae > Streptophyta > Magnoliopsida > Gentianales > Gentianaceae > Eustoma > Eustoma russellianum. Next base: position 1,549,247 of record AP025043.1, read on the forward strand.
TGGCATATCACATTTGGAACAAAAAGTGATCTTGAGATCATGGGTTCGAACCGCGAAAACAGTCTATTACACGAAAACTGTAAGGTAAAGCTGCATACATCAGACTGCGAAGCAATCCGTTCTTTCCTCAGACCCTGTGCAAACGCGGGAGTCTAGTGCATTGGAAACGCCTTTTGAATAATTAGGTTTTGTAAGTCATTTTTCCATAAGGAATTGATAAGTATGCATTATAACTTCACTTGGTAAATACACACCATTTTTATTTGGTTAATAGTGAATATAAATGATTATGTGGATTAGTTGAGCTAAAATAAGAAAAGTGTGCTTATATGGTATGTTGCATTTGTCATTACCTTTTATAATCATTCGATTATTAAGTTAACTTGCTAAATGGGATATATGAAGTGTGGATGTCACTTTTTCTCAATACTTAAATGCTTGAGTATGAAAACAAAAAGGACCAATAATCAAAGAAAGTTTGCTTGTATCCAAAATCTTTTGTCTCCACGAGTTTTTCTGGCGGAAATTTAAAAATGTTGGAGGCTTTGTGAAAACATTTGATGGAGAAATTAGTTCCGCAATCTTACTTTACCATATGTAATCTAGAAGTTTTATATAAGGGAAATTTTAATATGGTTAATGGGTAAGTCATAGTAGTTACTACTTACTAATAAATAAAAATTGTAATACATAGAAAGACAATCTGCTTTGCATTTTCATCAATGTCACATATCAGTTATTCTTAATGTTATTGGTTAATGAATGTTTAGTTAGATGAGAAATGATGTGGGTTTTCGGGTGACAAGAGATAACCGAATCTCATGAATCTAAGTTGTTACATTTATGTGTGATAGTTAGAAACGGTTAGTTGTCCTTACAAGAATGTTCTTTATATGGACGTGATTACTTATTGACCACCATAAAACTTTTAAGAAAAAACAACGGGTGATTACGTTATCTATTCTTTTTCTTTGAAGAACAAAGTGATAGAACATGATTGAGATAGTTGTGTTAGTATTAAAACATCTTCCTTTCATTACATGTCACGTTTCTTATTTTTAAAAAAAAAAGAATTTATTATATTTACTGTAAGGGCAAGGCTTCCAATAGCAATAAATCTAAAGATGAAAACTAAATATAATGGCTTCTTGCTTTTTTTTAAAAAAAATTAAGGCATGTTTTCTTTCCTAAAATAGAACTTATTCAAAACCAAAATAAGTGCCTAATATAAATAACACAAAGATCCAAATTTCCATTCGATTGACTTGAAAATGCGTGGAATGTTGGCATGAGGACCCGCGGAACCGGATCCTCTGACCGCCGAGCTCCTGACCTCCCTTGCGACCGTCCGCCACGTGACAGTAGGGGTGGTGAGGCTGGGTGAGAGGTTACTTGCACCCAGCCTCACCACCCCATGTTGTCATATGACAGAGGGTCTTTTGTTACCGCACTCCTAACCCCCCTTGCGACCGCCCACCACGTGGTACCAGGGGTGGTGAGGCTGGGTGAGAGGTTAACTGCACCCAGCCTCACAACTCCCTATTGCCACATGACAGGAGGTCTTTTGTTACCGTCCCAAGGGAGGTCAGGAGGTCCCGTCCCCAAAGTGAAATGTGGAACTGATAAGCTTTTCTTTCTCGTTTTCTTTTCCTTTTCTGTCTAAGACATTGACTATTTGATTCGATTTATGTATACAGCATGTATTTCAAAAATATTATCATAGTTTTAATATTAATTTATCATAAATGATAATAATATATAAATGATCAAATTTTTGATACCATCTTTTTAATTAATAGTTACATAACTTTTATAGTTTATTTTAACTGACAACTAAAAGTATAATAGGAAAAATTAAAAGTATAATAAAAAATGTCTAAAATAGTTTGACTTCTTCGAATTATGTTTAATCAAACTATAACAATTATTCTAGAACTGAAGGGATATTACTCATTTACAACTACTTGTTGCTATTTTTCATTCAACAGCATAAAAAGATACTTCTTTTTACCTGTTTTGCCATGCTAAAAAAATATAAGGTTGTTCTAGTGACAATAATTTTAGCGATTCCTAAACACATATTGAAGAACCAAAATAAACTACCTGTTAGTCAACAACAGTCAACGGTAGACGTTTGGCGTAAATGTGCCAAGTCCCGCAGGTCGGCACAAAAGCACTGTTGCTCGGCCAAATTGCACTTCGATCATATTCTTATCATCAGAAGCTACACCTCATCATTCGGACTGAACTGCAGTTCGGCAATAATGCACTTCAGCACAACTCGTCTAAAAGCTTATTGAAATAGCCAAGGCCAATTCAAATATAACTCCTGCTCGGCTCGGCCGAATGCCTGAGACAGGCCGGCATTTGTTGACACATGGACAAGAACTGTTGAGGTCTAACACTATAAAATGATTCATCTCGGCTCGGCAAAGGCATATGTTTACAATCGGCCTCGGTAGAATGTTTAACTCGGCCTCGGCCACATACCGGCTCGGCCAAGTAAAGCCAAGAACTGTCGGATAAGATCAAGGGAATATATCGTCCATTATGTTCTGGGACCCACTTAGCGGCTCTGCAGAATACTATCCAGATGTCAAGCAGTAATTGACTCAGTACAAAGCCATCATTACAGGCCGACCTACACAACAGCTACGATCTCAGGCTTTTGTCTCATCACACTACAATTCTGTAACGGATTAGACTGCCATCACAGACACATCATTATCTTATCACTTGGCAGGGGGCAGACCTCCTCTTTTTCCAGTATAAATACCCCTCACCTCACAACAGGATGGGGGTTGGGGATTTTGGAAGAACAACTGGATTATCACCTCCAGAACTCCATCTCGGCCACGACGCAAAACTCACAAACTCAGTGAGATATTTCTCAGGTATCTTCAAGCCTTTATGTTCCAGCATAAATTGCATAGGCAAAACACCCATAACTGACTTGAGCGTCGGAGGGTTCTCCCGGGGCAGTGCCCCGGGACATCTAACGTTTTTCTTCTTTCTCAGGCTCCGTAGAAGGATTCAGACGGAAGATGAACGACATATATTCCGGGTCATCTCTGACCCTCACGATGACCAATCTCGGCCTAATCACATATCCATATATATGTTATTTAGATTAAAAAGATTCGTATATATGAGTTTGAAATTCATTAATGACTTAGATTTGGATCTCTTATTGATTTGTTGAATAAAAAGGCATTTATTAAGAGACATTCTTTTATTTACGTCATTTATAAAATTATAAAGACGATAAAATGGACCGCTAAGGACATAAGATTGAGGATGTAAGAGAATATGATTTCTCCTTATAATTTTTCTGTAGCTGCGTGCCCGCGGTTCCGCCCAGTGAACCGGTTGGTTTGAGGCTTTGAACTAGGCGCGTTTTTGTGAAGTCAATACAAATTAACCAGTCAACCATCAAAGAAAAATTGCCTTACTGGGTTTACGCTGATATAAACAAATAGCATTGTTTTGGTCCAAATTAATATTAATTTTCAGACAAAGAATGAATTTGTCAGGCAAATATCTGCTATAATTTAGATATGAGACTCACGCGCGTCATTCTCTTTTAATTTTTAATAAAGACAAACTAATAAGATGAGTAAGAGTTAAATTATATAAATAAGTTAAGAACTTGTCATTATATAACATACTTATGATATAAGGTCGGTTTCTTTCTAAAGCAGATCAGTAATAATCATAATTAAATAATACATAAGACATTTTGACAGTAATGGAAAACATAAAATTTGACTTACACTATACTCATGAAAGTATCATTTACTCCTTTTTATTGTCTTTGAATTAGCTTGATTTGGCTCGTGGATACGGGTTGAGATCTGAGGAGGTAAAAAGGTAGGCAAAATATGAGGTCTCCAATCACAGGCCGCCACGTGTACGAAAAGGACAGTGTTTTAATTTTTTTTTGTTTTTTAAAAAAGGTTGTTTGTACACGTGGCGGCATATGATTGGAGACCTCATATTTTACCTAACTTTTTACCTCATGTGATCCGAACCGCGTGGATACTATCAAAACCGACGATGTCCTGTATTTGTCGGCCATCATGTAAAAGTTGTCACGGTGAGGAGTACTTTAACTGATTTCTGAAGGCAAAGTCCAAATGTCATATAAAAAATGATTAGGTTTTTTTTCCTTAACAAAAAACTATTAATGGATAAGACAAAACTAATACGTTTTGAAATACATAAGCACAACAAGATCGATAGCTTGAGTCAATATGCAGTCAAGTCGATGCCACTCCGAGAACGCGGAAACCCCCCTTCCTCCCCCACCCTTTCCCCCTCCCCCTGCAACGCTGGCATGGACTTCCAGGTCGACCTTGATAAGTCATCCTTGTAAGCTCACACCAATCCTAGTTATCTCAACCACAGTTATCAGGTCGGCTCTACCTGTTAGTGCGCCAAAGCTAAGTTGGGCTAGCTCGCCCTCGATAATTCACACCACGCAAACAGCTTCGCCATACAACTCCACACATGATGTCAACCCCTCGACACTTGGCCAACATGCATCAGCGGGACATGACACATGACAACATAAGGTAGCTCCAGTCATGCATTGTCAGTCAAAACACATAAAAGCCATTAATTTCGCCAGACAAAGGGCATGCAGAGATAATCGAAAGACATTCTTCTAAAAGCACGGAATACTCTGACAAAGAGACAAATTCTCTCTATAATTCACAAAAACGATATAAAATGCCAAGCATGAACGACCTAACAATTCACTTGAGCGTTAGAGGATTTTATGTGGAACAACCACTCCATGACCTCTAACATTGTTTATCTTTGCATGATAAAACCACCAAATAGCTCATTTGACTACCAAGATCAAACGTGTGATCCAAAAGGTGAACCTGCCTTCACCATTTTTGGTGCAGGACTTCTTCATCATTTCCAAATGCCTCCATCGTCAAAAATAGGGGTTCAGCCGTCCACTGGAGTAAGACTATAATGTACGAGTTGGACACTGTGACGAACATCTAGGAATCACTCATGAAAAACACATAGAATCTATGTAATATGCCGCACAACACAAATGTTTTACAGGTCTTGGTCGAAAAAATGAAAGTAAAGGCTCCAAAGGCTATATACGTCGTCAAGGGCCGTCTACTCGGCCGCCAAGAGGGCCAAACGTCTGAAGAATATTCCTGCAGACCAATGGATAACTTTATGACAGATGCAAGATGTAAAGTTAAAAAGCTTCAGACTGAACGTCCATCGTCTACAAAAAAGCCCTTCGGGGTTAAGATGCACCAGTTCAAGCACGCGCATCGGACATCACTGCTTCATGATGGTCGAGGTGGTTACAAGGATGAGTCATCCTCAGGCTACCAGGAATACACTCGAGCAGTGCAAGAAATTCTATTTCTTGAGGATATTAGGAATATATGGTCGCAGATAACTTTAAAGTGTATAAGATACACACCTTTAATGTCTCTTTAAATCCGGATGAGATCTTAGGAGGTTAAAAATGAGACTAAAAGTGAGATCTCTAATCACGCGTCGTCACGTGTACAAAATCAATTTTTTTTAAAAAAAATTGCAGCACCCTATTGCTTTTGTATACGTGACGACGCGTGATTAGAGACTTCATTTTTAGCCTCCTAAGATCTAATCCGCTTTAAATCCGGCGAGCAGAAACTAATGAATAACCGTCCAAATACATGATATACGTGGCACGTGTCTTTTTGTACCGTTAACGAAAATGGTTAAAGATCTATACAAATTATGCACAAGTTGTTACATTTACTGAAGGGTTCCTTTTCTATAGGAAATAATTGTATTGAAACTCACTCTGTTCTAAAAATTATGCTTGTACCATGATCACTGGGAAGAGACCTGGAAACTATTTTTTACACGAGTCACTGCAAATAATCATTTCCTTAAATCCTAGGTTTTATCAAATCTAAGCCGTCTCCGCCACCCTCAATGGCGGCCACCATCAAGCTCATCCATGTCCGCCCGGCGTCCCGCCTCACCACCTCTCCCCCTTCCTTCTATTTATTCTCCTCCTCCACCACCGTCCCTGACTCCAATGATAAACAACCCGAACCCGGTTCCGACTCCGACTCCAAATCCCGCTCCACATCCTATTTCTCCGATATCAAATCCACTCTGAAACCGAATCAGCAAACCAACCCACCATTTCCAAAACCTCCTAAGCCTTTCACATTTTCCCCTTCTACTGCCCCAAATTCTCTCAATTCGCCTTCCAAGTTGCCGTCTTTAGAAGAAATCAGTAAAACTCTATCCGGATTTCGCCGCCGCGCCGACCCTCCTCCACCTCCTCCACCGAACCAACATATTTCGTTTCAGGACATTTTACAGCGGAATACATACTCCAAAACGAAAGATTCATCCTTTAACGATGGGAGGTCAAATGTGAATTTGGGATTGAGCTCTATAAAGGCTAGCCTAAGCCGAGTAAAACCAGCTAATCCAAGCGAGAGGTTTCCGAAAATCCAAAATTCTATGTCGCTTTCGGATTTTAAGGCCAGCTTGAATATGAGACCTACTGACCCGACTGCGAACGGGTCCCCAATGGTGATTGGAGGAAGCGACAATTTGCAGAAATTGGTGTTCGGGAAGGAGTTGAAGGACAAGAAACTGGAAGAAAATGACGAGACGACAAGGTCACAGTTTGTGAAGAGTTATACAGTTGGGGAGTTGGGGGAAAAGCTAAAAATGCTGAGGCCAGTTAAGAGTGGGGATAAGAAGGATTGGTTTTCGTTTGGGGAACTGAATGAGAGACTTGCCAAGCTGAGGAAGATGGAGTTGGAGGACCGTGGCGCGTCTAACAATAAAGAGTTTGCATATATGAGAGGTGTTCTGATGAATTTGAAAGTGCAAGAGGAAGAGAAAGCTCAGAAGGAAGCCAGTAAGTTTAGACAAATGTTTTTATCCTTTTTATTCATCCTTAGGTGTGTAAATATCGTTTACGTCAAAGTTATGAAATTTGTTACGTTTGAGAACTTTCTGCTGTAGTAACTATAATTTTTGTAATTTACAAAAAAAAAAAAAAAACTATAATTTTTGTATATAATTAAATCTGAAGGCCAATACCTACCTTCCCTTTTCCTTTGGTCTTCATTGTTTAAATAACTGCAAGTTCTGTATTTTACACATGCTCTTTTGAACTACTTGGGAGGATGATTAACATGCATAAGAAATGGGTTCTCTTTGAATTTTCTGTTCTGTGCAAGGAGTAGCCGTAACAGTCAACAAAGGTTACAACATTGGAATGTATATATGGTGTCTTTTCATCAACTTCGTTTATGTTCTTAGAAGAACAAGTGCAGCGTGAGGAGCTTGACATGAAACATAATATGTGCTTTCTTTAGCTAATCAAATAAACAGCTATGGGGTGCATGTTCTTATTCTGTTTGTATTTAGAATATTCAAATTTCCCACTTCTTGATGATGGAACACAATATCCGGTTCTTCAATGATGCCTTGGTGCAACTGCTGATATGTTATTAGAGATCATGGGTTTGGATTGAGTTAGTTCTCTTGTAGGAGTACAGAAATATAGAAATATGAGTAGAAGACTGGAAATCAGTGTCAAAATAGCACGAACTTTCTAGGTCGCAACAGATGCAAGACCCTTATGCACTGAGCTGTCCCTTTTATGCTTGACTTTGGTTGTAAATTCTTATTGTTTGATATTTGTTGTTGGTTTTGCTGCGAATTCCACCGGAAGTCATGCATCAGGTTGTGATTAACATGAAGTCTCTAAACGGTTTTTGGGAAACGTTTTGTGACTTTTTGTCTACAAGGCTATTTTATCGTAGTTGTTTTTCAATAGGGGTGAGGACATCATGGTGCCGCCTTAAATTCATTTGGAGTAATCTTCTGTTACTTTTTTCTGTGGGTGCTTCCCAACTTTATTCAGGAGACCTATGTTATTGCGTCCATAATGTTTTTTTTAATATATATTAACTTTAGATTCAAAGCTACTCTGTTATATTGATTTGTTTTCATGTTTATTTTATACAGGGCAGAGAATTGATATTTTGAGTCATCTTGGTAGAACTCCGAGTTTTATGTTGGGACCTCCAAAAGAAGAGTTGGTTGAAAAGGCAAGAGTTCCTTTTCTGTAAAACCTCGTGCTCGTAATATTTTTCCTTCTAGTAAAGGATGTACTAAGCCTATTAAGTTGGTTCATTTTGATACTTTTCAAGCTCAGTCTAAGTTTGAAGGCAACCAGTATTGACTTACGAAGTTTGATTTACTCCAATGCCTTGGTGGGCGAACTTTTCTTTTTTAGGTTTGAAGTGAGGCTAGTTGACCATATTATCATAATTCCTTTTTCTGCTTGGCTGCAATTTTGTAGCGTTAAGGTTACTAAAAGTGCATGTTTCTTAATGGAAGCCCTGGCCTACATACTGCTAAAACAGATATGATTGCCTGTATCTAACCCCTGTTAGAAGATTTGCGTCCTAGATGCTTTCATCTAAAACTTGTGGATTGAAGTTTCTCTTACTCTCTGTGCAGTATTTTCATCCTGATAATATGTCTGCTTCAGAGAAGTTAAAGTTGGAACTTCAGAAAGTCAGGGATGAATTCAAAATGTCAGAGTCAGATTGTGGTTCTGCTCGTGTACAAGGTGTGTGTGCATATGCTATCACTAAGCAAGTGTTCCATCGATGTGTCTTTTATTCTTCCAAAGGGTTTTCTTCTTCTTGTCTCTTGCTATTGAGAATCTTATCTTTCCTTATTCATTATCTCCTTTAGTTTTGAAGATCAGTAGCATTTGAAGAATTTCAACCCCCTTTTTCCTTTAGTTTGGAACTGTGTGTATGTTACATCATTTGTGTTGGGCATAATATGATTCTGTTTTCTCGGGTTTATGTTAATTTTGATACTTTCTGTGCTGCAGTGGCGCAACTCACAACTAAGATCCACCACCTATCATCTGTCCTACACAAGAAGGTATTATACAGTTAGCAGTGTTCACTTTGTCATTGCCTCTGGTTACTAAAGTTGCTTTTTAAGGCCTATTCTATTAAGAGGAGGATGTTTACGTTAAATTTATGTGCTTGAAGTCCGTGTTCATGTATTCCGTTTGAGAATTCGAAGGTTTAGGTGTCAGGCAGGGATTTTGAATATGGAGAAAGTGCTTAGCCGAACATTTCTTGATGTTTAATCCTAGCGTATCGTGGCCCAGGATACATAAAAGGTGCATCAATATACAAATGAGTCTTGTATGCTTAACATGAACACAATCCTTTTAATTTAAGATTTAACGTTAGGGTTCTAGGCTTAAAATGAACACAATCCTTTTCCTTCTCCTTGTGTTGTGGGCAGCAGGCATAGTCAAGCCTTCTTGGAAGGGCAATTATTTAAGCATCTCTGTTGTTTTAATCTTATATCATCTCTTAATCTCCTTATGTCATGGCACTCTCATAGTTGAATTTCGGCTTGTGACTAGCTTTATTATTTCGATCATCCCCCTTTCTGAACATTATTGATTGCGATTTATGTCTTCTTGTATAACTAAACTTACTAGTGATAACTTTGATGCTAATCATGGGATTGCTATCTATCTTATTATAATCATGACAGGACAAACATTCTCGTAAAGGCCTTCAAGCAATGGTTCAGAAGAGGAAGTCATTACTGAAGTACTTGAGGAGGACAGATTGGGAGTCTTATAGCTTTGTTCTATCTAAACTAGGTCTTCGCGATAACCCGGATATCAAAGGTTAGAACACATTCTGCAGTTCCTGACCCTATTTATGAAGGTGATGAAACAAGGTATCAGACCTTGTATCAGATTTTGCAGTCAGAATTGTCTTTTAGGAAGATTGGGATTGAGATACTCTAACCCCCCAACTCCTCACCTCCTTTGGGACCGTCCGCCACGTGGCACACAGAGGGGGTGGTGAGGCTGGGTGCGGGTGACCCCCACCCAGCCTCACCACCCCTCCTGTGTGCCACGTGGCGGGCGGTCATTTAATACCCATTTGAAGGGGGGTCAGGAGATCCTCTCCCGGAAGATTGGGTCTGCTTTCATTTTCCCATGCTTCTTGTTTGAGTCAAGAAATTGAAGGTAGCTATTGCCAAGGATGTGAGTGTGACAGATTTGATTCAGGGAAGTGTTTAGATCAATTTCGTTGTCAGTAGACAATGTTATAGCTCATGAAACTATATTGATTGGTACACTCGATCATGCATAATAACGGTGAAAAACGATATTAATGTTTCTCAAGCCACTTTCATATAGTTTTGGACCATAATAATGTCCAAATGTTGCTGTAAATATGTAAGTTTGCTAGCATCGTTTCTGTTATTCCATAAATTTCCAAGTAATCAAATTTTTTTCACTGAATTTGCAGATAAATTTAAAACTAATTCTTAATTGGTACGCGATTAGTACCACTTCCCTTGTCTGTTATGGTACGCTAGCGAAACAGGGGCGTTAACTTGTCTAAAAAAAATTAAAAAAAATTTACTTTATGCCTTTTGATGTGATTTTCTTTTAAAGTTGTATGAGTTAACTTTAATTGTTAAACTAATCTTTATCTAAGTTCGAGTATCTCTTTTTAGACCCTTAATTGTTTCCGGAGCCTTGTTTCCATTTCTAATGGAGTCAAGGCCATACTCTTCCTTTACTTTGAAATATGATGAAATAAAGCAAAATGACTCATTACACTGGATGCGCTTCTTATATTGTGAAGTATCAGTTGATCGACATAGCTCGACGTATCATTATGGATCATTGGGAAACAACCTCTATGTGTTTGTAACACATGTGTATAGTTGCGTACATCCGATCTCTCCATACTCTGCCATAGGTGGGAGCTTCTAAGACAATGTGGTAATGTTGTTGTTGAATTGTTTCTTGAGCCTAGAGCTCTTTTATGCTTTGAACTGTGTGTTCGAGCTATTGGTAACTCTAAACCAAGAGTTAAAGAGGCCGCATTAAAATTTTCATCACCTTCATCCATCTATATTCTAAGTTACTGAAATGTCGATTCTTTTTTGACTTACATGAGAGACAAGGACGTTTCTGGTGTATTAGGCTCATGCGTTTGCGCAGGTCCAAGAAGAGGTCGGATCGTTTCGCGATCTGATGTACACAGCTTTACCCTACCGCAAGAGGCTGTTTCTGCGGTTCAAACCCGTGACTTCAAGATCATAAAGTAGCAACCTTACCAGTCGTTCTAGGGTTTGTCCTCTTATAATAGTAGTATAGTTTAGTTTAAATTAAAACCAACATGTATAGTTTAAACTTTGATAAACCAATAAATGTTGTGCGATTGTTAAAGACATTAGACGATGAACTAGAGATCTTGAGTTCAAGCCCTTTCTATTGGATAGTTACCTGAAAGTTAAATCTAGAGTCAGTTCGGACATCTAAAAAAAGTTTTTGACCTTTTGAACAGTTCAAAATATTCTTAAGATTTTGGCCTTTTTGTTTCTCATTACCTAGTCTTAAAGTTCATTGTCTTTATTATATATATATTTATCAAAAATTTCAGATAATTCTTATAATTGAAATTGTAACAATTGTTGAAGCATAAGGTCTCGTATAAAAGATTTTTTTATAGTTCCAAACATAATTGGCTAGAATCTCATCTTTACAAGATTCAAGTATTCCGGTAACTAAAGAAACTAATAACATAATCATGGATGATGAACTATATGGGCATAACTACGGATGAATAAACACATGCATACATAAATATGCGTAACGTTCACATTCAAACAATTAGCAAATAAAGGGCTAGCTAATATACGCATGGTCATTGAGATGGAACGATATAAAACATGTTTTCGTTATTTCTTTATGCTTCTTGGTGTAAAGCATGATTTCTTTGTTTCCTTATCTTTCTTAGTACAAGGACGGACCTTTTCAGATTTGTTTTTAATGGTTCAGGCTTCATAGAATTTTGGCTTGGCCAATTAGTTATTGAACAAAAATAAAATGTTGCAATCTTTAAATGTTTTAGGGATCGGTTTGGGATAAACCAAAATTGATCTTGTGTGGGTCACTGAGTATGTCCTCACCAATTTAGGAGCCCGTTGGACATCTGATTTGCATCCTCCACAATGCTTCATAGTGCTGAAGCGGTGGGGACCAAGGAGAGAGATTTCGCCTTTCGCTACCAAGAAAAAGGAAACGAGAAAAATAGCATATAGCTTTGACAGTAGCCATGAAATGCATCAATATCAAAGGCAAATTTGATTAGAACGATAGTTGTGCCCAAAAGAAAGACGTGACTAGAAAAAAAAAAGCCTACATTTATGATCATCGAGATGACTAATTGGGATTTACTTAATTGGAAGAAATACGTTTCTTGCTTGGCACTTACCAGAAACCAAATTCACAAGCCTCCACTGACTCTACCTGTCGGGTTTATTTCCAACCGCTGTCATCAAAAACTTAAGAGGAAAAGTCAAAAAGGACAATAAGAAAATAGTTTCCTATCTCTTATTTTATTGTTCTCTTCTTAGTCTTCTCTCTCCCAGGTGATCAACCACCGGACCCCTATTTACTCATCTTAACCAAACTAAACCGTGTAATGCTGCTGGATGGTCTCAATGTCGAGCCCTTTGAGCTTGACCACGGATTCCACATGTCCCTTGAGTGTGTGAAGCTCTCTCAACCTGGATGTCACAAAGCAAGAAATCACAAAACACAGAAGAAAGATGCATTTATACAGAGCTTTTGAGTTTTAAGTTTGGACTAGATACTCACCTTGCCACTTCAGCTCGTCTCTTGGCTTGTTCGGCGATTTCAGACAGCTCCCTGTAGCTGTTCTTCTCATTGAAGAGCTCTGAATTGTCTGGAGGCTGCAGCCCATGGAGTGTTCGTTGTGCTAATGCCCATTGTGCCTCCCTTTCTCCTCTCCCATAATCCTTTTTTGTTGTGAAGGCAGTCTAATAGGAATAAAAGACAATCGAGAATGAGCAACGTTCCATGAACATACATAATCCCTACGTCTGAATTCGTAGTTAGACGTCTACAGCATGCAATTCACCCAAAGTTTATATGATACCTTATTTTGAAGCAGGTTATCCCAAGCTCTGCCACTCAATGCATATCTAATGGCGAACTTCAAAAAGTCGAGTGGAACGTAGGTGACAATACTGTAAAGCCATATCACTCCAGCCCATCCCCAGCCAATGCCGTGGATTCTAGCAAAGCCCCAGTTGGCATAAACAGCAATCAGAGTGGCAACCTTCATTATACAGAAATTAATGGAGGAATATCAAACAGGAATCAGCTACGTATATCAGATGAAAGTTTTATGAAGGCAAAGAAAGATACTGAGAAGGTGACTGGAACTTACTAGCTGTGCTATTACGAATGCACCCAATAGCATAAGGCCAGGGCGTTCCAAGTACGAAAAGCTCCTTGACCGAGTAACAAAGATGAGGGCTTGACTTATAATGCTCACTTGTAAGTACAAGGCTGCATTCAACTCATGATAGCTGCCATTTATTGGCCTCACCCCAAATCTTTTCTGTCAATCAATCAGAAAAAGATTTTCAGCTAGATAACTTTGTCACGAACTTAATCATAAGATTCGGATAGCTAATGTACAATTAAGCTACTCTAAATGAAGTTTCTTACAGGAAAGAAGTCTGTCTCACGAGCAACCCAGAAGAATATGACGGTCATTATAGCAAGATAAGTTCCAAGAACAATTCCAGTGGCAAAAATTTCTTTCAGCTTCCATGAGTCGGGCATAGGGGATGGTCGCACCTTGTCTTTTGAAATAGTCATAATGGTTCCATCATTAAGAATGGCAATAATCAATACCATGAAAGGTGAGAAGTCAAACTTCCATATAAGCGCGATGAGCAGAAAGCCCAGCACAATTCTTATTGTGATGGAAACAGCATAAATTGTATAATTCTTCATCCTTTGGAATATGGCTCTGCTTGTTAGCACGGCGCTCACAATGACACTCAGTCCTGGCTCTGTCAAAACAATGTCGGATGCGCCACGGGCAGCATCTGTTGCATCAGCTACAGCTATACCGATGTCTGCTTTCTTTAATGCTGGAGCATCATTCACACCATCCCCTGTCATTCCACAAATGTGTTTCCTCTCTTGCAGCTTCCTTACAATCTCGTACTTGTGCTCTGTTTACATGGAAAATAGAGTAGGTAAATAATTATAAGTGCAAGACAGAGAAATCAAGGGGCAAATACCGTCATGCAGGTAGATCTCAATTTGCTACCTTCGCTATAATCACAACTAAATCCAAAATGATATAATGTGACAGACAAACAGATGTTTCCTAAGTCTACCATACATGTGAAATATGTATTTCCAGGAAAAATAGATGAGAGAAAATTCAAGCAAAGAACCTTCTATTAAAGGTTACCAGGAAAAACGCCGGCGAAGCCATCAGCCTTCTCAATGAGTTCTTCAACAGGAATGTTAGCAGTGCTTTCATCTTTATGTTCGCCAAGAAGTGAGGAAGACGGGTACATATTGGTACCCATCCCAAGCCTTCGACCAGTTTCCTTGGCAATCGCCAATTGATCACCAGTAATCATCTTAACATTGACCCCAAGATTCAGAGCACGATTAATAGTTTCTGCACTATCATGTCTTGGGGGATCAAACATAGGCAACAGACCCACAAAAATCCATGGTCCTCCCGGACTTTCTTTTGTTTTCTCAGGCACAGTCTGCAGTTTTATTTAAGAAAAGAAAAAGGGAAGCAAGAATTAAATTTTTTTTTTCAAGAGTCATCCATCTCGGCTGGGTATTTCAAAGAGATTTACCTGTTGTGCAACAGCAAGCGATCTAAGACCACGATCAGCAAACTTATCAATTATAGAGTGAATTCTGTTCTTAATTTCTTCCCTCACGTTACACAGATCAATGATCTGGAAGAAAATTGATAGTTGACGTTAATCTAAAAGCATGAAGCTAGAAATTATTCATGATAGCATATTTTACCTGCTCAGGGGCACCTTTGCTAACTCTATGCCAATTGCCATGTGAGTCTATGTATGTAATGGCAGTGCGTTTGTCCACAGGGTTAAAGGGTAAGAAATGGACCTCAGTGATTCCTTCTCTAGCCTGAAAAATGAAATCATCAGTACTAAAGACATGCATGAGGGCCACCACAAAGACGTTGCTTTTTGCTGTGAATTTAGAAGAAAAATGTTTATTAATAAACATTAATATGCAGCACTGGCATTATTCATTAAGTCAAAATACTAGAACATAACTTCTCAAAGGTCCAAGTTTAGCTAACATAGTCCAATATAGTTCCAACAAACATCTGCAATTTAACAAGTACCTCTTTTGGATCGGCCAGCATGCCAACAATACACGCATCAATTGCATCTTGATTCTCCACTCTAGAAGCTCTAGCCCCCAAGAGAACAACAGTGTCCTTTCCAACATCTTTTGCAAACACCTATAGAATGAAATAACCTCTCGCAACTCATGTCTCGTTATGAAGAAACAAACTCTTGAAACCCAGACTATCACCTTTTTGTTAAAATTGAACAATTTGAATTACAGCAAAATAACTTCACTAACCTCAATCAAGTTCTTGTCTACTTTAAGTTTATTTAAGGTCAGAGTTCCAGTTTTATCACTGCAAAGGACATCCATGCCAGCCATCTCCTCAATAGCAGTCATCCTTTTGGTAATAGCACCTTGTTGTGATAATCGATGAGATCCAATGGCCATAGTCACGGACAAGACAGTCGGCATTGCAATGGGAATTCCCCCAATCAGAAGAACCAATAAATTGTCAATTCCTTCTCTATAGCGTCGCTTTTGAATCGGGTACATCACCACCACTTCTACTATTATTCCCAGCGCGATTGAGCAAATACAGAAATTACCAATAGCAGTCAACACCTGGTTATGCACAAGCCAGAAATGATCAAATTATGCTACAATTGCATGTGCTCCTTGTAAAATACGAGTCAATAAATTGTCTTACAGTGTACAGATGTATTTGTACACTTTAAGTTGCACCTGTTTTCTAGCAATCAGTACACTGTTATAAAAGATATAACTTGTATACCTTTTGGAAGTGACCAACTTGGTTAGTGCTGTCAACAAGATGAGCAGCTTTTCCAAAGAAAGTGTTTATCCCAGTGGCGATGACAATTGCCTCAATCTCACCTTGCTTACACGTTGAACCTGAATATACTTCGTCTCCAGGGTTCTTTGTTACTGGCAAGGATTCACCTGTGAGGGCTGATTGATCAATCTTCAGAGGGTCCCCATCGAGTAGCCGAGCATCTGCCGGTATGATGTCTCCCAACTTAATGCTTACTATATCCCCAGGAACTAGGATTGATGCATCTTGTTCTGTCCACCTACCATCCCTCAGAACCTGCGTAGCAATCATAAAAACATAACATGTTGCTTATTTATGTCTTTTGGTACAGTGACATCAATACTGGGCTTTAAAGTGTTAAATATCAACAACGACAGACCTTTGTCTTAGGGGCAAGGCCAGCCATTAGAGCAGCAGCTGCATTGCCTGCATTATTTTCTTCAATGAAACTAATAGTGGAGTTAATGAACAGCAAAATGACAATTCCAAGGAAATCCTGCCAATCTGGAGGCTTGCCCTGCATTTGTGCGTTGGACATGTTATGTAACAGAAGCAAACCAGACACCAAGTTTCTTACTCAGCGAAACCCAATTACCTGTCCGTTTGCCAAAACAATGGCTATAATTGCAGCAGCCTCCATGACCCATGACAAAGGATTCCACATAAAACCCAAGAACTTCAGGAGCTTGCTTTCCTGTCCAACGCAATCATAGATATCAATTGCTTTATTCATTTCGAATAGCAAGACACAAGACAAACAATAAGGCAACGCAGGAAAAAAAAAATAAGAAAAGGAAGCATTGCCTTTTTCTCCTCTAGCTTGTTAGGACCAAAGATATGGAGCCTTTGCTGTGCTTCTTCAGTACTCAGTCCTTCCTTCGAGGACTTCAACTGTTCAAACACTTCCTGAACAGGTATGTGCTCCTATACACAAAAGATAACGGACACAATCAACCAGTACATAAGGAAAGAAAGAAAGACAATATTAGTGGGAAAAATCTCTGTACATCACAAGCCATTAGACCAGTACGTGATGATCAATCTTCTTCCTTTTATGTTTTCTTTACCCTTTTAATTATCTTCTGTTTCTTCTTTTTACTCATTATCTTAATCAAATTTAAAAAAACCAATAATAATCATAATATTGCACGCAATCAGGTCTCCTTCAGCTTGGATTCATCAATTTCTTCTCACTATCTACCAAAACGATGAAATTATGGATCTGCATGCTGGAAAAATACATCAGTGGTGAAACTGATTTATTTAGTTTACAAAATTAATTCGAACTCACTTATTCAAAGAATACATGAAAATCAGCAGCATATCAGCTTCGAGATGGTGATTCATGATTTGAATAAAGCCAATATCAAAGCATACAAAAGAAAAAAAAAAACAAACACGAAATATAATCTACGAAAACTCAACCAACGCCTGAATCACGTTCCAGTGATCCAACTACTATAAGATGATTACGTAAATAACAATGTCAATATATGAACGTGTGAAATACTTCAGTTCAGTGCAAATCATCCGTATGATAAAAATTCTGAAAGGAAAAAACTCAGTCACGAAGAACGCAACCAAAATCATCCAAAAAATTTATAATACGAAAGACGAAGAAGCTGATACCAGATCAATAGTCTCGTTGCGGATTCCTTGGAGATCCGTACTCTTGTTCTCCGCCATTGTTACTTCAATATTCCTCCTATTCTACTAATTTCCCCCTCCTTCACGTAATCTCAGTCTCCAGAGAGCCTCAAATCATAAAATAACGATTTTAATAAAAACACTATTATCATCATTCTTTACGTGGCGCTCCGCTACTTATACCTAGTTCTCCTAAACTACTACTCGTCTTTTCAGTTTTCATAATTGCATTTTATCAGAAAAAAAACCCAAAATTAGGTTATGTGATTTTTGTGTATGATTTTGAACGTGATTCCTCTTTGAAGCATTAGCTTGTTATGAAAGTTTTTTGTTTTTGTTTTTTTGATCAACTTGTTTGGAAAGTTGGAACTCTTCTTTTATAGTATTATTCACCGGATCCAGTTTATTTTTATTTTTCTTTTTCTTTTTTCTGACATGTGTTCAAATTTTAGAAGTTCATTTTTTTTTCCTTTTTATTTTATTGACACATGGAATATTTATTGACCAAGGAGTAAAGATCTCAGCGAAAAAGTAAATAAGGAATGTTGCCCAGGTCATTCGCTTCGATGGGTTTTGCTACTCTACTCCTCTTTGAATTCCAGTACATCATCAATTTCCAGTGATGATCATCACACTAGATTTATTATAGTTCATTCAAGTCCAGGAACAACTATTAATAATCTAATAATCACGGTTGATATACGCATCATTTAATAAAAAATTCACGTTAATGTGGTAGTTGTATTTGTAACAAACAACAACAACATTATCTCATTGTCTTAGAGGCTTCCGCTTATGGCGAGGTATGAGGGATCGTATATATGCAACCATACTCATGTGTTAGAAACACACAAATATTGTTTCTCTATAACCTATAATAAAAATGGCCACTTACCTTTTTCGGTTAGCTAATAGTTACATCCAATAAACTTTTTAAATTTAGATATATGACAAATTTTTATGACACTTAAGGATAAATCGGGTCTGACGGGTTTACTATTCATGATCTCCTAATCATTGTCTAACAGATCAAGGTATGAGGGTCAACTTTTTTTTGAGTGGTATGACGGTCAACTTGGTTGGAATTACATGTGGGTTCTAATGTTCTTGAACTATTACCGATAGATCAAATGACATTTCTAGTGCACTAGACTTTCGTATTTGTATTGGATCTAGGAGGGACTAGATCGTTTTCCGATCTGATGTATGCAGTCTTACCTCGCGGTTCGAACCCGTGAACTCAAGATCACAAAATAGCAACCTTATCAGTTGCTTTAAGGTCTCACTATTAGTGATAGACCAAATACTGTAATATATTTAGTAGTTGATGTTAAAATACATCATTTATATTGTAGTTTGTTATTTGTTAGTAACATGGAGCCAAACAAAAAAAAATGAGACAAAGAATATGCTAATTTCAAAACGTGATTCAAAACATATGGCTCACGTGGTTATATGGTAGACTCATATAATTAGTTGACTAATGAACTCCATATTAGGCTCTCTTCTGCGTTTATTTCGTTAAGCAGTTACTAGCTTTGACACTATTTCTGAACAATAATAAATGAAAACGACAGTGCAAAGTTTCATCGTCATAGGAATGACCACATTTTTGGGGGGGGGGGGGGGGGAGAGGATCCCGTCACTGCAAGGGGTGCGGTGACGCGTGACCGCACGACACGTGGCAGCAAGGAAGGATGGTGATGCTAGATGAGGGTCACCCTTCCCTTGCTAGCACGTGTCGCGTTGTCACAAAATAAGTGAGAAAAGTGGAGGTGAGAAGATCTCAATCCCATTTTTGGAGGCGCAAAAGGACATCATTTGATATGTTCAGTTGATGCTCTTCCTTCTCCATTCTTCATTCTCCACGTTCATATTTTATTTCCTCTTTCGCTTCCTCTGCCTTTGTCAATTCAATAAGAGATAATTGGATTTGCTACATTACTTGGTGTACTTAATATAACCTTCGATTTCTAACAATTTGTACCCTCAAAACCTCCTCTTAACACTACTGCAATGTAATATTAATATTACACTTTCCCCCCTTATAATTAAACACCCTCATGATTATAAGATAGGATAATCCTATTTTCTCTATTGTTTTTCTTTTTTTTTTTAAAAAAAAACTTATAACTTGATCGTCATTCAGTTAATAATGAAAAACTTTGTCAAAACCATGCACATGTATAGGTTGTTACCAGATAATCTGCTATCAAAACAATGTATAAGTTGAATAACATTAAAGGTCTCGGAGTTGTTACTCCAAAAAAAAATCCTTCAACATTCAAATCAGTCGTAGGTTTAATCATATTTGTGTGCTGAAACATTAGAGAAACTTGTCTCATTTGTGGGGTGTTTTTTCGTTGGATTTTAACATTGCGTACTGTGGGACGTTTCTTGCACCTTTTGTATGGTTTGGACAGTCAATGCATGTCGATAAACTATGAGGGAGTGCCAAGTGTCATGTCTTGCTTGTGCACGACTGTCAAGTGGAGCGACGTGCTGAGTTGCATGGCTAAACTGCTTGCTAGAAGGTGTTTGCTATGGGAGGCGTCTTCTCAGCAAAGGTGACCAGGATGGTTTTAGGCACCGGATCCACGACTGACCTACGGAACATGACTTAGGTGTGAACTAGTGCCAAAGTGACATGTGAAACTAAGCTGAAGGTTAAGGCTGAGGTGATGCCGTTGGCTGAGTTGATGGTTGGAGCTGAAGTTACGCTTGCGACTGCCGTGTCCAGTCTTAATGTCTTTGGGCGCATTTCGCTGATGCTGACCTGACATCCTCGCCAGTGTCGAAGGAGCATCCTATGTATACCGGGCCACACCGATTTGTCTGTGTTTGGGCCACGTCTACCTCATTGACAGTCAACTTTGTCGATTGAAATCATAAACAACATTTTTCAACATTTGTTCCACTTTTACAAACAAGAAGGGCTGATCTACGGTGTAAACTATCAGGACTCGTAAAATTTTTGAAGTTAATAACCAAGACACTATTGAAAAATCAAGTCCAAATATATTGCTTTAATAACTAAGACACAATATTGAATTTTTTTTTATTCGTAGCTTAAATTTTACTGCAATCAGAGATTTGGTCTTTTGCACAGAACATGTGTTCACACAAATAAAGATATACACTTGTGCTATTGAAGTACTGGACGAGGATCATTACTCCAGATTTTAAAAAAATAAGGAATATACTAATAATATATGGCACATCATAATGATTATCAATAATAATTGGTTTAAGACCAAGCCTTGTATTTTTTGCATTCATAAGCCACAGTTTCACTAACTCGAGACAAATTAATTGTGTAGTTTGTCTTTTTCTGCAAGAAAAATGATTGCAGCAACATGTTACGAAGTTATGTCATTCAAATAATTTATTGCAGGAGATATTGTCGCATTTAACATGGAGAAGCTTCTTGTCTGAACTTGTAATAGAAAATACCAAAATTCTATAGTCGTTGGATAACATTAACATGGTTTAGCTACCCATCTGAGGAAGAAATTGAACCCTAAAAGGAAATTGCATGTGCTTGTAACGTGAATATTGTGGCTATTCATTGATGTTAAGACAAAATAAACATGGTCGCACATGTCAATGGTCATGGGAATAATGTTTAGATTACGAACAGATAGGAGACATTGCCCGTGTGACGGCTACGACACAATTTTCATTATGCGTCATCGGAAAACAATCTCTGTGTATTTATAATACATGAGTATGGTTACGTACATCTGATCCACTATACTCCGTCATAAGTAGAAGTCTCTAAGAGAATAAGGTAATATTGTTGTTGTTGTTATTGTAGTTCTAGTTGAATGAGACAATCATACGTACCATGCGAACCTTTTCTGTTATTCTCGGGTAAAAGCCGTGACTTTCTTGTCATACATATTTTTGTTTATTTTGTGCCAATAAATCTAGTGAAAATGCTAGCTTTTCTTTAAATAGCACATACCTTGATCTAATATTGCATTAAGTTCAATTACCTGAACGTAAAATCCTTCTTTACTTATGTATACATTTGTATACAGATAAATTAAAAGATTAAAAAAATAGTTGATGGGTAACTAAATATCATAAGATTCGACTTCCTTTCTTATTTATTTTCATTATGCCGAATATAACCAAATATTATGATATTAGTTACTTAGCTGTTAATCTCGTACAATAATCGTGAAAACCCGAGGAAAAAAACACGTATTCAAAACCATTGGAGTATTTGAAATGTGATGTATAATTGAAAAAGCACATAAAAAAACAAGCAAGAATATGATCAAAACCTATCTTGGACAAAAGCCTATCATACTTGAATGATATAATTCGAAATTCAGATGGGTTGCCAATCGGAACTATCATTTACCTGCCAAGGGATTAAAATGTCAAATTCCACCACTAGCAACACGGGTAATATGATTTAGTAGAGAAAGTGATCCTAAAATAAAATCATTTGTCTGAATTTATCATAATGTTCCTACGACCCTATTGTCACATCAAGACAACAAATGATTTCCATGACTAAATCCGAAGTTAACGGATATAGGCATGGACTTCATTGCCACCAAACACTGACCAACGAAACAAATATTCCTTTACTATTAGACCCATTAAATTGGATGCGTTTCTGATATTATGAAATAATAGTTGATCGACACAGATTGACACAATTTTCATTATAGGTTATCGAGAAACAAACTTTGTGTATTTCTAGCATATGAGTATGATTGCGTACATTCGACTCTCAATACCTCGCTATAGACGGGAGAATATAAGACAACGAAGTAATGTTGTTGTTGTAGTTGTATTCCGTCTTAACTCAGACTCACGACATATAGTCTAAACACTTTAATTTAGATCATACTGAATTTCATGGGAATTATTTTTGTTGTATTCATTAAAAAAAAAAGCTCCTACTATTGGTTCATAGAAGAAATCACCTCTGCTTCTTTCAATATGAGCGACTCTTTTAAAACTCAAATTTTAAAAATAAAATCAAATAAATTAAAAATTAGAAAACATATTTAAATGCCTAAGATCAGTTACACAACTAAAGGATTTTCGTGATTAAAACTGAACTTCTTTTGTGATAACTTGAGAAAAAATGCCACCTTGACTTTTCACCATTCAAATGCAACATATTATCTGTGTTTCCCTAGTCACCTACATTTGCGGGGGTTTCCGCTTCGTGATCTGATGTAGACAGTCTTACTTTATACTTTGTGCACGATGATGTTTCCGTAGTTCGAACCTGTGATTTCAAGATCACAAAACAACAATTTTACCAGTTGCTCCAAGGTCAACTCCATTTTTCTTATCAGTAAAGATTGAACTTAAACACCTTTGAGTAAAATAATTTTTTTTTAGAATGGTAAGGAGATCCTATACCTTCAATGTAGCTTTTGTTTTTCTTTATCACTTTCAAAAATGTAACAATTTTATAAATTCGAGTCAACGAAAACAGGTCGGTGAATAATTTCTCAGAAAGAAGAGAACTAATTTCAACCACATTGGCCTCTGCCTTCCCAAATACTACATTATGAGAGTTGGTGACCAAGGGTACCTCTAATGGCAATAACAACAACAAACAACATTACTCCCATTGACTTAAAAGCTTTCGCTAATAACGAGATATGAGGAGTCGGATATACGCAACCATGTGTTTCTAACATGAGGTTATGTTGCTAACTGTGGAAAACAGAGGACAATTCAACAGAACCATAATCAAGCAACTCCTCAATCATCTGCTCAATATGATCATCTTCCAACGTTCTAAATTCTTGGACACAACCCGATTGGCCATCACACCCGGCCCGATTCATCGTGGAAACCATTTGCATTTCACTCTGTTTATGTGACATGCCTTCGTACGTTCGATCCTTCGAACATTGATCATCTTCATCCACATTGTACACGTTTCTTTTCGTCGTCTTCAAGTATGTCATGTGACATTTTTGTAGCTTAGAGATCAAAGTTGAGGACAGAAATTTGGTGGAAGAGGGGTGAAGCTCGCCGGAATTATGTGGGAAGTTGGTACGTGCTCTGGGCCCAGACAGTAGCCTCGCAGCTTCATCGTATGCTCTTGCTGCATCCTCTGCTGTCTCAAATGTACCTAGCCATATTCTTGTCTTCCTGCAACCACAAAAATGTCGATACAACCTTGTCAATCACTTAGCGATTCAAGAAAGAATAATGTGTTTAATTCTAACGTGAAAGTTACGACATTTAAATGTGACAGTCACAACATAGCTAATGTGATCATTTGATACAATAGCGATAAGTTGACAACAACAACATTACTCAATTGTCTTAAAGTCTCCCGACTATAGCAAAGTATGAGAGCTGAATATACATAATCATACCCATGTTTTAAAAACACGCAGATGTTGTTTTTCGACCTATAATGAAAAGCCGATTTAGTGAGTCATTTTACTTTATTCTATCATATTCCAAAGCGATGGAGAAGTTAAGAGAAAATTGATGAGAAGAAAGTTATGAAGTGGGATGATGAGCTTTTGAAAATTAAGTGAGGGAAGACAAGTTACAGTAAGGGGTGGCGGATTTCGGAGACCCAAGAACCCCAGTGGCGTTGCCGGACGCCGCGATATCGTTGATCTGGTCTAGCCATGAGAATCTGCAGTGATGTAGTTGGCGAGGGAGAAACAGATGTTGTAGAGAAAAGCAGGAAAGTGAATGTGAAATGTCTTGAAAGAGAGAGTTGGTGGGGGTATATATAGGATGTTGAATTGTGTTAGTATTAGTTTGGTCTCTTATTGCAAAGAATTAATCAAGTTAATGACAAGAGAAAGAGACAAAACAGGACAAAACAGAAAAGTTAAATATGGTTCTTAAACTTGATTTTTGACGTGTTCTACAGTGCTCTCCTAAGCACTATGTTAGTATAATATAACGATATTTGTGGCTTATTATCTAATTGGTTGGTTAAATTCTCGGATCAAGCTTAATATCATGCCAGAACCAAACCTCTAAGCTTACACATAACAACATTAAAATGGATGTTTCCGATGTTAAAAGTTTGTGCCGGACATGAGGAGGGGTCAGATCATTTTGCGATTGGATGTACGTAGCCTTACATACACTTTGTGCAACAGACTGTTTCTGCGGCTCGAACATGTGACCTTAAGGTCACAAAATATCAATCTTACCAGCTGTTTCAAGATCCTGGTCACACAAAACAACATTGGAGATCTAAATTCAGAAGATGTATGGGATTCAATTCTTCTACTAAATCATATATAAATCTAAATCATCTTGTACTTCATAATCTCAATTTTGGCACGTGATGAATCAATCAATCATGTACAAAATACCCGTTGTTGATTTATATGGAGGACTTTTTTCTTTTTATTAGAAACAGATTTATATGGAGAGTTATTAATCTCAAAATACTAACACTAGTGACACAAGTGATATTGTACAAAAATGTTATAAAAAGAGAAGATTACCTCCATGATTTGCAACATAAGGGAATGACATATCCCATTTGTTAGCGCATTAATGACGAATATATGGTATCGTATTCAATCAAATGGACAAGATTACGTGGCTCACGTCACATTTACTAAACTTAGGAAACCTGCCCGTATGCTGCAATACTATAAGGACAAGACAAAAACAAATATAAATTTCTTGAGAGTACTGTCTTTTTGGGATGCAGGAGTTGCACCTGAAACGCGGCAGCTATATTCGACTCCATTGCATACAATCATATAATACAACCAATCTGCCTCTAAATTATAGTTCAGTTAGTACTCGGGTTTGATTTGACACGAAGAGGTTCATAGTTCGATTTCAGAGACACTCACAGTGTGAGTGTTTCACTGCTGCTAGGTCGTATGCCTAATTTGTAGGGGGCACATTGTGTGGATCCTTGCGTAAAATCATCATCAACCCAGTAAGCTGAGCTACTGATTTACATCATCCACAATGCTCTTTAGGACTGATACGGTAGGAGCCCTCAGGACTAGGGTATGTCCTTTTCCATCAAATAATCCAACAAATCTCCACAAAGGTGTTAGAATGAGGACGAAGGAAACTCCGTAGTGACCTTTTATAACTAGAAATAATATAACAAAAATATAGAGTTTGTTTCTGCTATTATTTTCTTTTTCCCTTTTCTTTTTTTATTTAGGATTATGCACATTACAGGTTAGGTCATCCTCACATGCATCTACCACCCCAAAGTGTTTATTAGCAATCAAGGCCAGTTCTCTACATGGAATCTAGACATGCATGTTCCTGAATGGGTATAGTCGTTAGCGTGTGGTAGTTCGAGGAGTTAAATTTATATTTCAAAGAGAAACAGTTTATGTTCGATACAACAGTATTATTATTTGTGAAGAGTCAAAAAATTTCATACAGAAAGAAAATGGTGTCATGATATATAAATATGATTCAAGTGGTAAATATTAAAATTAATCGTTTTCAGGCTAACAATGACGATAAGCATGACTCAGTGACATTCATTAGTTCTTGTCTACAGTGACATCTTTAGGCACGAACAGACGTCGGACCTGGAACCTGTTGGGCAAATACAGGTCATTAAAATATGCGTTTTATGGATAAATTAAAAACCGTCTAAGATATTCATACATAAAAAAAATATCAAATAGACTTATCTTTTAATAATATAGTATTTATATCGTTAAATGTGTTCATGTTCCAATTTTACTTTGCCCTTTGATGCACTAGGTTAAACGTGAAGTTGCAAAAGGTTCGTACCGGAAATAAATATGCCGAAGGAAAGGTGACGATTTCTGTTCATATTTTTCTATACAGAGGATATCAATCGTGCACAAATTTTCGTAATGACTTTTGGTAATTTATTCTTTTATTCGTTTCGAAAAATTTGTGTTCCTACCACTTTTTAGCAATGTAATCTCCATTTAATCAGTTTGGTTGCTGGATTTCTTTCTTTTCGTGTACTTTAGACTCTTGCACTTTAATCATTCTAAACGATACTAGTAAAGTTAAGCAGATAGAATGATCACATAAAAATAAGTGTGTAACAGCTTTTCTGGAAGCAAATTCGAAATCCCTCGCCTCGAGACCATCGTTCTAGCTCCAAAAAACATTGTAAAAATGCAAATCAGGAGCCATGTATAACAGCTTTTCTTCTTTCATGAATGTAAGTTGCTATGTTATCATTTGCATTACTGTAGCTGGACTTTATGGCAAAGATTTTCTACTTCATTTTTTTGATATATATATATTTTTAACATATTTTATAAGATTATTTTCATGTGTACAAGTTATGTAAATAAAATATGAACATCACAATCACAATCCCTCGTAACAAATCTTAAAAGATGCTTTAAAACAAAAAGTCAAAAGGTCCATAGACGAATTTTCTTTAGCAAGGAAGGAATAAGAATAAGTGCAACGTACGTTTTGAGAGAAAATAAATAATTGCAGAAAATCCAAGAAATTTCCGTCATAGTTTTCGATTAAATTGCAGAATATACTCTAAGAATATGATATTTCTCTTGTTATAATCCTCCTAGTCGTAATCCCTTTTTAAGTATAAACAACTAATAAATTATGAATTTAATCATATTCTTTTTGTAATGCCATAAGTAATGCATCAGACAAGCGATTTGTTTAATGAATACTTCTGTCCAGAGTCTATAAGCAGTTTTGGACCTTTGAATCTCAGGTCCTCAGCTGGACGTGATTCCCTGCGACCATAATGACTGCCCCTATTTTCTTCCGGCATGCATTCATATTTTCCGAGCTGCGTAAACAGACACTTACACAAAAGTGTAAGGTAAGGCTGTGTACGTCACATCGCAAAACGATCTGACTTTTCTCTGAACTCTATGCAAATACATGAGTCTAATACACCGGAAACGTCCTTAAGGTTGTAGGATAGTTGATAATAAAAAGAAGGTTGTAGGGTAGTTGCCCTTTGTGTTGATTTTTGCTATAAATCACTTCTGAATGTGAAAGGGCTGCGCATGTCCAAATGAGTATGTATAACATGCCCTACGTTTTTTAAAACTTGAAGATCAATTGATGTTTTAGTTTAAGGAAACCTAATCCACATTAGTAATTTCAATCATATAAGGCAGATGGTCGTTTAAATAACGTTTTCGATGCAATAAGTTATTGCTTTTGTACATGGTCCGACTAGAAGCCAAATCACAATAACTTATTGGACATGGTCCGACTAGAAGTCAAATCAATTTATGATGTTGTGTAAGACAGATGGTCCTTTATTTGTCTTTTACTGTGTCACAGCGCAACCTTGTTCTTACTTTTTCTATTCATTTTTTTTTTGAAAAAATCAAGACTGTCATATCCAATCAATATGTTATAATCCGCATATATCAATGGTTCGAAAGCTTTTAGAAAAAAGACCTGAGTTCGAGTCCGTGTGGAGACAATCCTTGTTGAAATATTACAAGGGTTGCCTCTGGGCTGGCTGAGTCTCGTGTGTCCTCTCCCTTTGCAGGGCTGCCGGTGGAACACATCCCTCGATTTACATCCCACCTGGCTAAGGGGCCTCTGGTACAGGTGGGGGGAGAACCCACTCCCTCATCAAAGATCAGATCAAAAGACCAGCTGGAGTTGCTTTCTTGACAATTACTCAATCCTAGACTTTGCTTTTTTGATTCTTTCGGACATTCATGTTTTTCTATGTTCGATCCTTGTCTTGTGTTTTCAAATCATGATTACTAATCTACGAAAAAAATCAGCGTTTCATTGAGGAAATTTAATGATTATTCGGGTCAAGAAATAATAGCTGTCTGTGATGCTTCTCTATCACATCCGCTCTATCATTGACTAAATGGGCCATGCTAAAAAAAAAAAAAATCAAAAGGACTTCAAGTGTCACTGAAATTCAATTTGAATGATTGCGAGCTTTCATAGTTAAAAGTTTTAAAAAAACAAATTGTTAAATAAATATAATATTATCGAAAACGAAAACTTCTCCCTCTCAGGCTGAATAAGAGATTCTCAGTTATGAGCTAAAATTTATGCTGGTTTGGGTAGTTAAAAAAAAATATCCATACATTAAAAACTGGCCTTTTATGTTTGGTCCATCTTTAGTTTATGTATCGTGATCAATGAGTAAATCTTATTATTTAGTAGTATGATTGATCGTTATAAAATTTGTCCTGTATCATTAGTCTATGAGACGAGCGTCAAAACACGTATTCGCGGATCCTTAACAACTGTTTGAATACTAATATTAACAATGTAATACTATTTCCGTTGTAACCGTTCATTTACAACATAATGTAAGGATTGTATCAAAGAAAACATAGTCTAAGAACGGAGTGAATAATTAATCAAAAGTTACTAATCATTTAAGGAAGAAATTCTACTTCTAACGGCTGTATTTTTCCACTTGGACAGTGGTTACTGTTCATCTACAGTAATTTCGAACGTTTAAGGTAACTGCTAGTTACCTGTTTTGCTCAGCTATGTATAATAAAAAATTCTAAGTTATAATATTTACAAAGACTAAGTATAATGCTTAGGCTTAGCTTTGTTGCCTTGCTTGTGCTTCACCTCGGCTCATCACTTTCTTAACTTTTGTTCTGCTTGCATCTCTTCAGCTCTTCTTCACTTCAGCTTGTCTGTCTTCTTCAGTTCAGCACGTCCTTACCTCCTCAACCAGCTTCTCTATTCAAGTCAGCTCGGCTGACTGACCTGGTCACTTTCTTCCATCAGTCATTTATTTTGTCTAGGTCGGCCTACTTCAGCTTAGCTCGGCATACCTCAGCTGGACTTATTTCAACATATAATTCTTGATATATTTTTCTTTTCTTCGTTTTACAAAAGTTACTATTTCTGTTTTTCTTTTCTTCTTTTTACAAGTTACATTCATGTAAATTTGATTATTCTACCTTGTTTGAGTGTGATTTAAAAAAGATTCAAATTCAAACTATTGAAATAACAGCAGAAAAAACCGTCTGAGAAAAAGTAACCGTCTGCGAAGGTCAAGCTTTCCCGGCGATCTTATCCGATCGATCACCGTAGAAACTCTAAGATGGATCTAGACCCCATATTTGAAGGGGGGGAGAAGTCTACAGAAGAGATTGATCAGTTATCAAGGAGTATCAAGAAGTATAAAAGGCATGCAAATGGAGATGTTGTAGTACAGGTAGAAGATGCGGCTACCCCTGAGAAGGTGTGGGATAAACGCAGCTTTATGAATGTGCTGAAAGGACCTTCAATTGAGAGAGCCGTTTACGTCAGTGATGGGGAGGAGAGTGATCTCGAGATGTTATCAGATGACGAGGAAGTGGCTGAGGTCGAGGAAACAGAGGTCCGTGCTGGTAGAGTTTCTGTTGTAATCCCAAGCAGTGAGCGCCGTAAACTGTGCAAACCATGGCGTAGGGCTCTAATAGTCAAAGTTCTTGGTAGGAACATATCTTTCCGTCTTTTGGAACAGCGGCTGCAGTCTTTATGGAGTTTGAGGGATGGATGTGCTATAATTGACTTGGAGGAGGGGTATTATATCATACGTTTTTACTCCAAGGCAGATTATCAGTATGTTCTTGAAGGTGGACCATGGCTGATTCAGGGGCATTATTTGACAGTAATGAAATGGCGGCCATTTTTTCAACCAGAAGGGAATGAGATAAAGTCTACTATGGCGTGGATAAGACTACCGAAGATACCTATTGAGTTCTATAATGAACACGTTCTATTGCAGATTGGAAACAAACTTGGGAAGGCTATAAGAGTGGATACCACTACGCTTCGAATGGAACGAGGTAAATTTGCACGCATCTGTGTTGAAGTGGATTTAACAAAGCCTTTAACATCAATTGTCAATTTAAATGGCCGTGATTATAAAGTCGAATATGAGGGGCTTTACCTTATTTGCTTTGCATGTGTGCGATATGGACATCGTAATGATGCTTGTCGTGGTGCATCCCATGCGGACAGTTCAGAGCATCTAAGGAAGGAGGAGACGACTCCTCCTCAGGAGGCAGAAAGTTTTGGTCCTTGGATGGTAGCCTCAAATAACCGGCGGAGGCGATACCCTATGCGAAACAATATAGAGCTTAGTATGCGCCAGCAGGGGGTAGGTGAAGATGGTGGAAGGAAGGCAAGTGTGCAAGAAAACGTGACATCGCAGTCTAAGATGCGTAATTCACCGGGATCTCGGTTTGGAGTGCTTGAAGTGGATGATGGCTATTGCACTAGAACTGATGCTGTTAATGTAGAGGAGTTGCGCACTCGACTCCAGCAGTTTCCTGATATAGGTAAAGATGTTCGGTTTTCAGCACGCTCGAAAGACAAAGGAGAATCCAGTAAGTCCAGAACACGAAAGGGGGTGACGATGAAAACCCCTGTGAAAGTAAATTTCCAAAACAGGACAGGTGTAATGACCAATGTGTTGTCCAACACAAGTGGAAGAATGTCCCAGGGAGATGAATCTGGAGGCCTGGGCAGGGTGTCTCTTCGTGATGTCACTAATGTGGAGCTGCAAGATAGCAGGGGACATCAACCCAAAAAACCTGCAGAGCATATACCTGCGGTCACTAATGTTCGAACAAGTGGCCAAGTTCATACTGACACGCATGTCAAGTATCATCCACCAGATCCGACACTAAGAGAAATAACCCAGGGGGAGACCTCAGGTACGCAGAATCAGAATATGACTGATTGTGATATGGTGCAACGCGTAGAGGCGCATACAGATGCCAGTGGGGATTGTTCAATCCTTTCTTCTCAATAGATTTTAATAATGAAGCTTATTTCATGGAACTGCAAGGGAGCTTCATCCCCTCACTTCTATGTCTGTGTAAAAGAATGGATTCGTAAGTATCAACCGGATCTTTTGTTTTTGATGGAACCTCGTGTTAGCAGTAAGAAAGGACAGAGGATCCTTCAAAATTTCTCTTTTTCAAAATTCATTGCTGTTGAAGCGCAAGGCTTTGCGGGAGGTTTATGGTGTTTTTGGAATTCGAACTCGGTTGTAGTTGAAGTGTTAAATTATGCTGATCAGTTTATCAACCTAGCAATAATGAAGAATGGCGGTGTGGAGTGGATTTTGACGTTAGTCTATGCATCCCCAGTTGAGGCTATACGGCAGCGCCTATGGCGTTATTTGATGTTGTTACGCCACATGTTTCGATGCCCATGAGCTCTTATTGGAGACTTTAACGAGGTTGTATCTCAGGCAGATAAGTGGGGTGGCAGAAGGTTTACGGGCAATGCTGGACTAAATCGCATGATTGAGAGCTGCGAGCTCATACAAATACCTTATTCTGGCCCCAAATACACATGGACTAATGATAGGCAAGGAGCAGGAAGGATATTAGAAAGAATTGATTATTTGTTTTGCAACAACCAGTGGAGTATTCGGTTCCCACATGCTCAACTACATCATTTACCCAAAACGTGTTCTGACCACCACCCCTTATTGCTCCATTTACAACCTCATCAGACTCAATGGAGGGGGGAGCGTACGTTTAAGTTTCAGGCATGTTGGCTTGAACACAATGATTTCAAGGAATTTTTGAAGGATACATGGAATGACCAGGGGTGTAACTTGCAGGATTTGTTGGTTAGATGTGCGGACAGATTAACATGGTGGAACACGCATGTCTTTGGCAATATAAGTAATAGGAAAAAGCGATGTCTCGCGCGGTTAGCAGGTCTCCAGAACGCCATGTATTCAAGACCCTCAAATTATTTGTTTCACCTTGAGCATAGCCTTCGAAATGAGTTGCATGATATACTTAAACAAGAGGAGAAATATTGGTATCAGAAGTCTAACCTAAACTGGTTAACCCTGGGAGAGCGCAATACACGGTACTTTCATGCGACAGCTGTCATACGACGTAGGAAGGGTCAGGTTAACCGCTTAAAGGATGATCACGGCATATGGATAGAAGATCATGCAGAACTACAGAATATGGTATTGTCTTATTTCCATAAACTATACGAAGCTGAGGTAGAGGATGAGGTACCATCTTATGGGGTCAGATTCCCAGCGCTTACTCAAATGGAAATTCAAGCATTGAATCGACCTGCTTGTGCTTCAGAGGTCTATACCGCGTTAAGTCAAATGGGTGCGTATAAATGTCCTGGACCGGATGGTTTTCTTCCTATATTTTTCCAATCTAATTGGGATATCGTTGGCCCATCAGTCACTAAGTTTGTACTAAATGCGTTTAGTGCAAGTCAGTTTCCCTCTCATATGAATTCTTCCTTTATTGTTTTAATTCCTAAGGTGGACAAACCTGAGAAGGTGTCTCAACTTCGTCCGATTTCCCTGTCCAATGTGGTGGTCAAAATCATATCCAAAGTCATAGCAAATAGACTTAAGGTGGTGATAGATAAACTGGTTAGTGTAAACCAGTGCAGTTTTATACCTGGCCGTCAAGCTAGCGATAATATTATCGTGGTCCAAGAGATATTACATACAATGCGGAAAAAGACTGGTCGGAGTGGAATGATGGCAGTTAAACTCGATTTGGAAAAGCCTATGATAGAGTCAAATGGAGCTTTTTGAAGCATGTGCTAGAGGCAGTTGGTTTTCATTCGGGTCTGATTGATTTAATTATGTTCCTTATCACATCAGCTGAATTTACTGTGTTATGGAATGGTAGCAGGTTAGAACCGTTTTGGCCGCAGCGAGGTTTGAGGCAAGGAGACCCGTTAGCACCTTACTTGTTTGTCTTATATATGGATTTTCTGACGCATCAGATTAATAAGGCCGTCGAATCAAAGGGTTGGAAGCCGGTTAAAGCATCCAAAAGTGGACCTGCCATATCTCATCTTCTGTTTGCTGACGACTTATTGTTATTTGGCGAAGCGACTGAGAGGCAAGCGGAGGTGATGTCTCAAGTGCTTCATGAGTTCTGTAAGATCACGGGCCAGAAGGTAAGTGTGACCAAGTCACAACTGTATTTCTCTCCAAATGTAGGTCCTGAACGTGCATCCACCATCAGCCAAAGGTTTTGTATTCCTGTTACACGTGATCTTGGAAGATATCTCGGAATGCCAATGCTACATGGCCGTGTAACGAAGAGCACGTATCACTATTTGATTGATAAAACCCAGTCGAAGTTAGCTTCATGGAAGGGAAGACTACTGTCAAGGGCAGCCCGGAATATACTTATCCAATCGGCGTCATCGACGATACCATATTATGCAATGCAAACTTCAGCCCTGCCGATGGCCACAATCAAAGAGTTGGAGAAGATCAATAGATCTTTTTTCTGGGGGGGAGTTTGATCACAGTAGGAAATTGCATACGGTTGCATGGCCTGCAGTTTGTCGGCCAAAATCAGGAGGAGGAACAGGACTTAGAAGACTGCGGCATATGAACAGTGCATTACTTGCCAAACTGCTTTGGCGGATAATTTCAAATGAGGAGGTGCTGTGGGTTAAAGTTTTGAAGTCTAAGTATGGGTGCCCACTCCGTCTTAAACCACCAAGGCAAAACTGCACACACACTTGGCGAAGTCTTCTTTCGGCTATACCCACTCTCTTGGCAGGGCTGAGTAATACGGAACCATGTGCTGAACAACAAAATGCGGGAGAAGGAGGTTATCGTTGGAAGGCACATGCAAACGGTTAATTCACAGTGGCGTCTGCATATAGACTACAATTGGGAGCTGAGGCGGATGGAGATGAGCAGCACTGGCAAAATATTTGGAAATTGAAGGGCCCGCAGAGAGGGAATTTTTTATTGTGGCAAACGCGGTTGGACAGGCTTCCCACTGGTGCCTTGTTATACAACAGACAGCTACGGGATGTGCCTTCCTGTGCTATATGCTCGTATGATATGGACATTAGTCTCCATTCTCTTAGAGATTGTTGGTGGGCAAAGCAGCTATGGACTCGCATACTATCGCGTCAACGAAATTTGAATTTTTTCAGCATGCAGGGAGGTGTCACAGCCTGGGTTGATCGAAATCTTAAGACTTTTCGGAGCAGCAATCAAGAGGAAGACCAATGGCCATACATTTTTCGTGAAGCCATAAGCCAAATATGGGAGGTGCGAAATAAGTGCGTATATGAAGAAGGCTTCCAAAGGCCTAGCGTTTCTCATGCGATACAAGTTATTTATGACAGGGTTCGCAATTTTAGATTAGCATGGCAACTTGTTGTTAGGGATAACACGTAGTATATGTAGTATGAAACACAATAGCTTGTAGGATACGATGTAAAGTTGGTTTTTAATTGTTTGCTATGCAATAAAATGATCCATTTCCTCCAAAAATTTGATTATTCTCGTGATAATAAATATCCATAATCTGTCAATTCCTTATGCGTCTTTAACCTTCCAACCTCCACATAAAATCAGTGGTTATGCGTTGCAGTATTAATGTAAAATCACATGTTTGTCCACAGGATCAAGTATTTCTATTGGACAAATTAAATACTGGTGGAAGATTAATGATGAGAGTTAATTTTGCAAAATCTCTGGCTGATTATCTTACTGATTATCATCTAGCATGTAAAGATGTGAGCTCATCAATGTAGTGGTCAGAATTATAATGCTTCCTATCTTTCAAATCTTAAAATTTTGAAACTAACCCCATTTACCACCACTATTATGAAACGAAACAAGACAGAAGCTGCATAATCCTAGGATTAATTATGACGCCTAAACACGTTTTCTTACAAAATCATGGTATTAAATACGAGATTAGATCTCCTCACCTCCATCACCATTGCCCATCACGAGGCACCAGGGAGGTGGTGAGACCAGATAAAGGGTGAGGAAGAGATGTATGAGGGAGTGCATGTCACGTAACGGACTGTCAACTGTGGTGATGAGGGTGAAAGATTTGAGGTGAGAACATCTCATCCCATTAAATACCATACATTTGAACTATTTGACCAACACTGTCGCGATTTTCCTTTTCAAACTGAAAAATTACCGCTTCAAGAAAAAGAAAACGAAAGTCTACATACGTTACCAAATCACCTCAGTCTCATACTAAACATGTGTGTAATATCAATTATATGTTGCGTTCTATCTTTAAAAAAAAAAGGCATTCGACATTGAATGCTTGCATATATTAATGTTTACACGTGCGCACATACAAATATATAGACAGATAAGTGTATGATACATGTACGTAATGATTGGTTATATAGAGGACTCGTGCCATTTATTATTGCATTTCTCTAAATTTCTGTATAAGTGATCATTTTTTTAACATACATCATGACCTAAAACATTTGTACCTCCCTGAGGACATGATCCAGGATAAGAGTACATCGATACAGATAGTTAAGGTTGACGAGGTTTAGACATGATATAGAAGCACCTTAGATTATATTTAGGGGTTTAGATAGTCTCCACATTTTAGTTGACTTTACACTTTTTTGTCTTTGTCTTTGCATTTTATTATTCGTCTTTCATTATTTGGTTACGTAAGTACATATGGAGCCGGGGTCTCGCAGGAAGCAAACTCTCTATCATTTGTGATGGAGGTATTGTTTGTCTGCCTCTAACCCTCCCAGACCCTAGCGATATCTTTTATTGTCGTTGAGATGTACTGGGTATGTGTGTTGTTGTTCACTAGTAAAGAAAGATGATTGATGTATTTGTTTTAGTTAAGTTATTGGATAATGACACGATTAATAGAAAGAATACGTTAACGTGTATCATAGGGCTCCTGATCTGGCTCCGCCATTTATATGGTTACTGTTAAAAACGATTTATTGGGCAACAAATCAAGCAGAAAAGAATTAATCGGAATTTAATATGGAAAAAATAATAGTGATACATTAGCTCAAGAATCGTGACATAACTCAACATCATTTCACCAACCGGTTTGAGGATACCTTCCTAGATTGAACACATGTGGTTTATTTTTCCAACTCTTTGTCGGGGCATAAAACACTGTCGTTTTTATGCAAATTACTTTCACCTGTTAATCCAATAATGTATCTGCTAAAATTACGTAGTTTTTCCAACATAACTGTTTTCGTTGTTTTTAATTAATCACTCATTTTCCCGTACGAATTGATGTTACAATGAAACACAGTAATGCCAGTGTAACTAGTCACAATCAAATATATAAGATAAAAAGAACATCTTATCCCATTTACTCAAATATAACCAAACCACTTTTTAGATTGAAAGTTAACCATAAAAGATTTAATAACGATGCACCCAGATGAATTCTCCGATCAAAAGTACATTTCGTGTCCTAACCGTTTCAGTCTCAAAGAAACTTGTGTAAGATGTAAATCAGGAATCCAACGTTCTCTTAGGTCGAGTGAGGACTTACGTAGTCACCCATATAAGGTTTCTCCCCGTAAACCAGGCCTTTGGCCTAGCAACAATGAGACAGACTGTCTCTAGAATCGAACTCTTGACCTCTTGGAGCAAATCTTAACCCGAGTACCAACTATGCTATAGCTTAAGGGCGCACTCAGATGAATTCTATATACATGTGTGTGCATACGTATATACAAATCATTAATTTCAATTAGAATGTTTCTATTTCCAATGGAGTCAAATGACATATTTTTCTTTGACGTTTGAATATGATGGAAGAAATCAAAATAACTTACTAAATTGATTTCATTTTTTATATTGTGAAATATCAGTTAATCAATATAAGTAGCAGTTGATCGACACAATTTGACGCAATTTTCATTATGAGTCATCAGGAAACTACCTATGTCTGTTTCTAATACAAAAGTATGGTTGTGTCCGTCCAACCCTTATATTCCGTTATAGACGGGAGACTAAAAGGAATGAGGTAATGTTGTAACTTCAAGTGGAAGTGCGAATCACTTGAGTTTTAGAGGGCTGCTGTTGAATTATGTCGGCAAGTTTTTACGAGTATCAATATCCTATTATACCAACGTTGAAGAGTAGAGAGGAAACAAAATTAGCAATCAAACAGAAAGTTCAAAAAACTCAAGAAATCAATCAAAATAACAAGATTTCTGACGAATTTGAGGAATGAATTTTCATGAACATAGAGCCAGAAAATAAACAGGTAGAGAGAGCCTATTACTGAATCAACAAATTACAATTATTACTGCTTAAAACAACTAATATATTGCCTAAAGTTTAAGGGACAAATCAAGATTTGTCATGTCTTCTTTGTTAGATTTCAAACGAGGCCCCTTATCAAACTTATATCCGGCGATCCCCTCAACGGCCGGCGAGAACTTGTGAAAGCCATCAAACCTAGCCGCCCCAGAACTAGATGAACCCATATGATAACTCTCCGGCGCAAGCCGTCCAATCGCCGGTTGCTGATCAAGAGGCCTTCTAGCCCATCCACCATGGCCATGCAACTGCGGAAAACCGACGTTGGCATGACGAAAGAATGACGTCGGCTTTTGAATCATCGAATGAGTCTGAATGCCCAAAGACCTATCAAAAGAAGTCACGGAGTAATGACTGAGAAGTGATGAGTCTTGACCAAAAGTCAACACCGGGACGTTATTTTGGCCTCTTTTCGCCATGGTTCTTTCGCGTTTATGCGCATTTTGGTGACCACCCAGTGCCTGAGAAGTGTAGAATTTTCTTTGACAATAGTTGCATGGAAAGACACGTGGCTCGACCTCATTGGTTGGCTTGGGAAGGCAATCAAGAAGGTCTAATTCAGGCTTGATGTTTTTGCTACATAGACTTAGATTTAATGTGAGATCAGGGTTTTTGATCTCATGATCATCTTCTTTGGTATCAAGCTTTTGTGATTCTTCTTTCTGCTTGGTGTTTTTCATTAATTTATTGAAGCAAGAAGGAGAGTTTGAAACTGAAGCAATACTTGAAGAAGTCTCAGAGACATGATCATAGAGATCTTTTCTTGATGGCTTCATATGGAAGTATTTTGATGTAAGACTGTTCACCTTGTTAATGAACAATATTTGTATTTAAGTTATGGATTACATGATGGGAACTTTGAAGGTTGATTGGGAAATAAATACACAGTGTATTAAGGCAATGATTTATAAAGACAGGATAAATTTAGCCACATATGTGTCATCGCTTCCTTGTATAATGCTTCCCGTCTTTCAAATCTTAAAATTTTGAAACTAACCCCATTTACCACCACTATTATAAATGAAAGAAAACAGAAGCTGCACAATCATAGGAGTAATTATGACGCCTAAACATGTTTTATTACCGAATAAAAGAGCGTTCTCGGTATAATAGGCTACCACGTTTGTGTAGGGTCTGAGGAGAAGTCAGATCGTCTACCCTACACTTTGTGCAATAGACTGTTTCCGCGTTCGAACCCAAAGCGAAAATCTTAACCTACATTTGAAATATTTGACCACGACTGTCGGTGTTTTCCTTTTCAAATTGAGAAATTACCGCTTCAAGAAAAAGAAAAGGAAATTCTACTTACGTTACAAAATCACCTAAGTGTCATACTAAACATGTGTGTAATATCAATTATGTGTTGCGTTCTATCTTCTAAAAAGGGGCATTCAGCATTCAATCCTTGCATATATTAATGTTTACACACGTGGACATACAAATATATAGACAGAGACGTGTATGATACATGCATGTAAGTGTCTAAATGAATAGTTTACTAATAGTCAATTACCAATTACTCAATACTTAACACCTAATAATTGGTTATAGAATATATATTAGAGGACTCATGTCATTTATTATTGCATTTCTCTAAGTTTCTGTATAAGTGATCATTTTTGTAAACAAGGACAAGTGGTTAGTCAATTATCCATTCTGATGCTTAAACACACGTGCATAACAATGTAATGTACCTATGTATGTAAATACATAAACATATGTTATACTTTTTTGTTTTTCCACTAATAAAGCAAGATGATTGATGTATTTATTTTAGTTAAGTTATTATTGGACAATGATAGAATATGTTGACGTGTATCATGCGGCTGATCTGGCTCCACCATTTATATGGTTACTGTAATTTCTTGAGCAACAAATCAAGGATTATTCCGAACTTAATATGGAAAAAATGATATTGATACATTAGCTCAAGAATCATGATACAACTCACTTTGAGGATGCCCTCATACATATATATGTGTAAATGTGTGTATATAAGTATGTGTATGTACATACGTGCATGCGTGAACGGCATGTTTAACCACAATAAAAATCTTTGTGGGACAAATTAGCTAGTCAGAAAAAGTGGTTCATTAATTGAGATCTTAATATTCTCACATGCACTTGTATTAACTAATTTGAAGAGAATCAAACACATAGCTAAGATTTACATAGTAATAACGCAGTCTCAATATAGATACATTTTCACTAAATTATATAATACAAGTATCATATAAGTAGAAATATGAATACATACTGTGAACTCTTGCCATGTAAAATTCATGCGTAAGAATGTGTTCAATTGATCAAGATAACATGCTATTAATAATAGAATAACTTTTCGTCTAGATAAAACTTCACCCGCAAAGTTTATAATTTAATTCTTTCAAAACTTGAATAATAAAATATACAAATGAACACCTCCTTAAGGGTATGTAGTTTAAATTATTCCATATTAGTACATCAATATTCTAAAAAATACTTACAATTTGATTATTTTTATCTTAGATCCTATAAAACTGAACAACTTGGTCTAGGAGGAAGATCTTTTTGTCCAAACTAATAAAGTTGGGCCCGACATAAACGGGCCTGTGCAATATAAAATGAGGCATAGGGCTTCTTTGCATAATAAATTTGCTGAGCGTAGAGTTTTTCAGTGTCATGTAAGTTACCTTCCCGCTGCTGCTTGCTCCTTCGACTTTTCCTAATCTCAGGTGAATATCTCTGCTCGCGTTTGCGTATGTCTGCTGATTAGTTTGTATAAATGCTTGCATAAATAGAATAGTAGAAATGATCTCCTAAAACCTTAAGGTAGACAAATTTCCAAGAGGTTTTGACCATCTCTTTGCTATAGGATTGAATCGTCGGCCTAGGAATTTGCGTTAGTATTTTTACTGTTTCCTGGAATGATGGAGCGCTCATGTTATGAATTGGATGCCGTATTTATTCTTTGGTTAATTATTGTGCTGAACCGTTCCCGTTGTTAGATTTGTTCTGTTGATTCCTTTGATAAGGAATTGTCTTTGTTAAATTTTTATTTTGGTGTTTTGCTGGGGTATATTTATTAGAAACACAAACAACAACTCTTAATCGGTTATATAAATCATTATTTCTCTTTTGCTTTATAAATCATTTATTTTTTTGTTTTATTTATTTTATTTATTGTTTTAATAGTAGCTTAAACCTAACCTTTTTGTATTTCTTAATCCTTAATGCATAATATGCATGTCTCTTTTAAAATATCATTATATTATCTCAGCCGTTATTCAGGTCTAATTACTTAAATTTCTCGTTTAAATCGTATATTCTACATGATATTGACTAAATAAATCAATAGTTTCCAATGTACTATGAGAATATGCTTCCTAATTGTTGTATAAGTCATATCATTTCTTATTTTCTTTTTTATGTCTTCTTTAGTCTCCTTCTCTTATGTTTAGCATGCAACTCTTTTATTGTCTCGCACCATTTCCATGTCTTCTTTGGTCTTCTCTCTTACGTTTAACATGCATTTCATTCATTGTCTCGCATCACTTAACATATGCATATGTAGAACGTCTTTCTAGATGCGCGTACTATCTTAACCTCGACTCCCGCATCTTCTCATCTATAGAAGCTACTCAAACTTTCTCCTTATATGTTCATTTTTTATTCTATCATTTTTTGTATGTCTACACATTCATTTTAACATTTTCATTTCCGTCACTCGATTTAGGCAGTATATAAAGGCATCTTAGTATATTTAGGGGCTTAGATACTTTTTACACTTTAGGTTGACTTTGCATGTTTTTTCTGTCTTTATCTTTCATTATATGTGCATATATACGGTTATGATTATTTTAATATCGGAAGCTTTCTATTTGTATTTAGTAGATTCTTTCACTAACACACTAGCACACCATATCTCTATTATTGTGTCATCTATGCAGATACATATAGAGTCGGGGGTCTCATTAGAAGCAAATTCTCCATCCTTTGGGATGGAGGTATTGTTTGTCTGCCTCCCACCCTCCCCAGACTCTAGCGATAGCTTTTGCTGTTGTTGAGATGTAGTGGGTATGTTCAGATAGTTGTAGTAGTTTTGTGGTCGTCCGGGACCACTTTTTGCTAAAAGGTTGGCATTAGTATACCGCGCTTTTGTAAGCCTCCTTTGAAAATGCATCGACTTCTCTGCTTAGTCGGATGCTTCATTGTAAATTTGCCTTTCTGACCTTTTTAATGAAAATTTAACTTACAAAAAAAAAAAGAGATGTACTGGGTATGCGTTGTTGTTGTTGTATTTATGTCACTAGCATCCATGTTCATACTCATAATCGACTATTCAAAAACATCAGTGCAAGTCTTATTGTGGTTCTGTAAAACTCCTCTTTAAATTTTAAATGTAATTTCCTATCACAAAGAAGGTATGGCGCACTTCTCCCCCTTTAACCAACCCACTTGTAATTTATGATTCACATCCTTTTTAATTCATCCATCTTTATGTGCTATAAATTATAAATAACTAAAATTCTCAGTCATGTTAATCTTTTGTTGTCTCAGTTTCACACAAGGTTTCAATGTCATTCTTTTGTTGCTGAAATTGAATTTCATATACTCTTGTCTTCTTTTGACCCGATTTGAAGCCCTTTCCGCTAACATTTCAGCTTAGGATTGATTCCTTCACTAATCTCATTCACCGACACCAACATGTTTTACGAAACTTTGTCTTGAATGTGGTGCATGAGATAAATGTGTTTGTTTTGGTTGGGTGCTTAATATTAAACCATTGTGTCAGATATTTCCTCCATGTGGATTCAATTTGCTCTTGCTCATTAACTTTGTTGCCTGCAGGTTCAACTTAGAAGATTCTTGCCCATCAGGAAAAGAAAATGTCTGGGTATGTGATACCCAAGTTTCTCTTTCTCCCTTCTTAAAGTTTAGTTTGTATCAATCGGGTGGTTGCATTGTGTGTGTGTGTTGTTTGCTTTTAGGATGATGACCTTTAGCTTTTGCAATTAAAGTGATGAGCTTTAGCTTTTGCGATAAAAATGCTTCTTTGTTTGGCGAGTTCTGTTGTGGGTTTTTAGAGTCACTCGGTAGGTTTTGTAATTAAGTTGTATGCGTAAAGCCTTCAAGGATGATGCTTTTGATATGGCTATGCATTAAAGCTTTTGAAAGCCGAGTTAGTGAAAGGATTTTGGATTCTGAGATTTATTTTTGGATGACCAATGAAGTAAAGTTAGTCTTTTGCATTATGGTGGTAAGCTCCTGTCATATAATCTCGATTTCAAGCAATCCTACTCTTAATCTATGGAAGTCTGTATTACATTCTCATTCAGCCTATGTTGATCTCTTTTACCCCGCAGCGAAGATGTTTCTGTGGAGGCTCCTGCTGTTGCCCCAGCTCTTGGTGAGCCAATGGACATAATGACTG
The DNA here is from genome assembly GCA_036186865.1 of Eustoma russellianum. Taxonomy (NCBI): domain Eukaryota; kingdom Viridiplantae; phylum Streptophyta; class Magnoliopsida; order Gentianales; family Gentianaceae; genus Eustoma; species Eustoma russellianum. The sequence goes on from AP025043.1 coordinate 1,592,421, forward strand.
CTTTACAAATTGTTTTGAGAAAATCGTTGGCCCATGGTGGCCTTGCTCGTGGTCTTCATGAAGGAGCAAAAATTATAGAGAAGCATGCTGGCCATCTATGCGTGTTGGCAGAGGACTGCAACCAGCCTGATTATCTCAAATTAGTCAAAGCTCTATGTGCAGACCACAATGTGAGCTTGATCACTGTTCCCAGTGCTAAGACCCTCGGTGAATGGGCTGGTGTAAGTCTATATTCCCTGTTTCTGGAATTGTTCATCTTTAATCAAGGCCCCTGGTACTTTTGCCTTTTTTTATCCTCTTGTTGGATAAAGTCACTCAAAGTTATATTTTCTTTTTTCTCCTTCCAAGTGTTGTTCTGATTTTAGGCTTGTTCTTAGTTTGCTTGGTTGAGGAAACGAACTGAATGATAAAAGAAATGTTTGTTGCTCCTGACAGTTGTGCAAGATCGACTCCGAAGGCAAGGCCAGAAAGGTGGTGGGTTGCTCTTGTGTTGTCGTGAAGGTAATGGACGAGCATAATTGTTGTGACTGCTATTAATAGGAATGCTTCTGGTCAGTTTGTAATGTTGCCCTTTTCTATCCAGGATTATGGAGAGGAAACTGAAGGTCTCCACATTGTCCAAGAATATGTCAAATCTCATTAGGCATATTCAGGTCCATAGGTTGTGCTTTTTTGATATGAAGTTTCATGTTTTGTCTTTTTAGAAACCTCTTCTCTTGTTTCTGGATGATTGGATAATTGTCTGATCATGATGAATCCTGATATATCTTGGTGATTGAGATTTTTGGTTATTTTTATCTGTTCCTGTGTTTCAAAGGATTGATATTATCTGGAAATGCATTTACTCCTAGCTTAATCAGAGAGAGCTTGGGCTTGCACACACTTCGAGTTCTCTATGTGATATGCTGCGACTGCACAGTTTTCGTATTTGAGTTGTGCATGATATTATAAAAAGAAATGTATTTCTCCTTGGACGAATGTTTCTATCTGCTTTTAAGTATGTGTCTCTGCCAACCCACTCCCATATCTCTCTCCTCCATGGCTCCCATATTCAGCCGAAAACTGCAGCATTTGAAGAAACTTTCAATCAATCATATATGCAGTATATCCCAATGACATCAAAAGGTATCGCTAGGATCTGAAGAGGATGAGAGAAATATATCCTGACGACATCAAAAACTATCGTTAGAATCTGAAGAGGATGAGAGACAGACAAACAATACCTCTATCCCTTTGCTTTCATTGAGACTCTTGGCTCTATATATCATCATCATCATCATCCGTACCCAGTATATCCCAACGACAGCAAAAGATATCGTTAGGGTCTGGGGAGGGTAAGTGGTAGGCAGACAATACCTCTATCCCAATAATAGAGATATGGTGTGTTAGTGTATCATTTAGAGAATTCAGTAAATACAAATACAAAGCTTCCGATATTAAAATAGTCATAAATGTATGCATAAATAATGTAAGACAAAGACAAAAATAAAAAAAATGCAAAGTCGACTTAAATTTTAGATAGTTTTTAATCCCCTAAATACTATAAGATGTCTCTATATCTTGATTAAACTTGGTTAATCTAATTTTTGTCTTCATAAATTCCTATCATAGATAGGGCTGTTAAACAAACCGAACCGTTCGCGAACTATTCGAGTTCGGTTCGTGTTCGGTTCGTATTCGTTCGTTAATTATTTGTTAACGAGCCGAATTCGAATAGGTATTCGAGTTCGTTTAGTTAAACGAGACGAACTGTTCGCGAACAGTTCGGCTCGTTTAAACAGTTATAAGGTTATCGAGCCGAACTCGAACCAATTTTAAAGTTCGTTTAGCTAAACGAACCGAACCGAACTATTCGTTTAGCTAAACGAATTCGAGTTCGAAAACTTAGTATTCGGTTCGGCTCGGTTCGTTAACACCCCTAATCATAGAGCATGTCGTCGGTGATAGGAATGTCGTCGGGTTGCAACTAAAGAATTCGACAATGACAAAGTTTGACAATTTGTTGCAAGAAGAATGATTAAACTAATGACTATACAAGCCTTAATCGAAGGTCGTAATCTAAGAGTCCAGATAATAAAACTGAAATCTGAATTTACGTTACTGACAAACTTGCTGAGTATGAATTTTAATATAAATATGCATCCACTCTAATAAGCGGTGATTTATTTGTTAAATTTTTCGTATTTCATGTATGATTGTTATTGTGGTGGTGCCGGACTTGGGTGTGGTTGCCTTTGTTTAATTTTTATATACCTATTGTCAAATGGGACGATTAATCCACATTGACATAACATAAATATTATAATTTCCAATTGATAATTGTAGATAACTCAAATTTCTCATCTATTTCAATGAATCGATCATATCCAGGATATCCCAACGACACCAAAATCTATCGCTAGGGTATAGAAAAGATGAACGGTAGGCAAACAATACCTCTATCTCAAGGGATAAAGAGTTTGCTTCCAGTGAGACCCCGGCTCTGTAAGTACCTGCATAAATGACACAATAATAAAGATATGGTGTGCTAGTGTGTTAGTGAGGAAATTCATTAAATATAAATAGGAAACTGCCGATATTAAAATACCCATAAACGTGTATATGTACATATAATGCAAAACAACGAAAAACAAAAAACAAAAAAGTGCAAAGTCAACCTAAAACTTAGATAGTATCTAAGCCCTAGATGTACTCTAAGGTGCCCCTATATCCTGACTATAACACTCTTCCTTGACTTTTGGAATATGATAGAATAAAGCAAAATGACTCACTAAATTTGCTACGCTTCTTATATTGTGAATTTGCAATTGATCGACACAGTTTGACGCAATTTTTATTATGAGTAATAGGGAAACAATCTGTGTTTATTACACATGGGTATGATTACGTACATCTAATCCCACCATAGACAGAAACCTCTAAAACAATGGAGGAATCTTCTTGTTGTTGCATTCGTTCGGATGAGATCACAAGAGGCCAAAAGTGAGGCCATTTGTGAGACTTCCTATCAGCAGCCGCCACGTGTTAAAAATTTCAAGGAATTGAAATTTTTTTTATTAAATGACTTTTTTTAACACGTATCAGCTGCTGACAGAAGACCTCACAAATGGACTCACTTTTGGCTTCTTGTGATCTCATCCAGTATTCATTACTCTTTGCAAAGAAACACTTCATTTAGCTGTTTTCTTCTCCACTACACGATGAAATGATTACTTGTTATTCCGTATCAAATCTTTTGACAAAGATGCGGCTAGATATTGAAAATAATAACAACAACAACACATATCCAGTATACCATAACAACAACTCTAGCGATAACCTAACAACAAAAAAGCTATAATTAGAGTCTGAAAATATTGAAAATAATACAGTATGTGAATAAGTGTTGAAATTATAATCAACTAAACGATAATGTTTGGTAGGCGAAGTCCCATTCTGTAGCCAAATTTCTTGTGTTTCCGGTTTTAACCTTAACGTAGTAGGTGAGTTGGTGAACTTTGTTTCCTTCTCTTTATAAGGTAGACAACAAATCATACATTTCTTGTAAAGATTTCTTCATAACAAATTCTCTTCTTCCTTTTTAAAAGAAAAGATCCCATCAAATTCTTTGTCCAAAAAACAGAAGTACCTAGTTGGAAATTATAGTGTCTCAAAATGCCGTCGGCTTCCGGCCAAGTTGTCTGTATTACCGGCGCCGGTGGGTTCATTGCTTCATGGATAGTCAAACTTCTGCTGGAACGGGGCTACACTGTTAAAGGAACTGTTAGAAATCCAGGTCAGATTAACTCCCACGTGGATATGATCTTTTCTTTTCTTTTCTTTTTTTCCTTTTGTATTGCATGATTTATTTATGCTAATTATGTGAGATGTTGATAGAAAAATTTTATGTGACATATAATCCGCTATGTGCTGGTTCAGATGATCCAAAGAACTCCCATTTGAAAGATCTTGAAGGAGCCAAAGAGCGATTGACGCTTGTAAGAGCCGACCTTCTTGATTATCAGAGTTTAGTAGATGCCATCGACGGCTGTGATGGTGTTTTCCATACTGCATCACCAGTCACTGATGACCCTGTAAGTTTGTTACTCATCTTTTCAATACAAAATTATTTCATGAGTGCACTTGTATTACATGTTTTTGTTAACAAGGTATAATACAATGCTACGCATAGCACTATATACTATGTTCATCTAAATAATATTGTATTAGTTTTATCTAAATATATTTTATAAATTATGATCAAGTTAAACTACGATAATATTTTTAAGTATCATGAAGTATATTAAAGTATTGCATGTAGAAATACAGGAAGTTGGAAGATTAGACACGAAACCTTAGGTCAAGCATAGATACTATCGTTGAAGGTGAAAGGCCAGCAAAATCATAATTTTAATATTTTTATTTTGAATGAAAGTTAGGTAAGAGTCATGCGTTTAATCTAAACAACTCCGTTCGTGGCGAACACGATAATATGTGTTTGGCCCCACCAATTCCACTACACATGTTTGTTTATATCATCATGTATCGTGTCCCCAAGACATAGTTTGATGGGAACAAAAAAGGGTAATCATCTTGAAAGAGAGAAGTTGAGAGTTCGAATCTCTCCGGCGGCATTTGTGAAGAATTCTATTGCTTGGGCTCTATAATTATGTACCCGTGTATATAATCTGTCTTTTGTCTGAATCTATGATGTTTCTGATTTGCATCCCTACACTTCCTTGAGACCGGGTGTGACAAGGACCTTTTGCATCCCTACACTTCCTTATAATGTTGTACCTGTATATATAACCTGCCCTTTATCTGAATCTATCATGTTCCTGATTTGCATCCCAAGTGCATCCCTTATCTATCTATCATGTTCCTGATTTGCATCCCAAGTGCATCCCCACACTTCCTTGGGACCGGGTGTGACAAGCACCTTTTGCATCCCTACACTTGCTTATAATGATGTACCCGTATATATAACATGTCTTTTATCTGAATCTATCATGTTCCTGATTTGCATCCCTACATTTCCTTGGGACAGAGTGTGACAAGGACCCTTTTGCATCCCTACATTTCCTTGGGACCGGGTGTGACAATGACCCTTATTGGTTGGGGTATAACCTTTTTATATCAGCATGCATCGTGTATATAAGAATGTTTCTGCGACTTGAACTCGTGACCTCAAGGTCACAATCAGTAGCTCCAAGACCCGCAATCATACGTACATACATATATATACATACATGCATACATATATACTCTGTGTGTGTATAATGCATATTTCAAAATTTTCTTTGTAAATGATATAGTTAGCGTGTGGTGTGACAATGTGACAACGGTATTGAATGGCTATTTGCATGGATAAATTGATGATAAAGGAAGAAATGGTAGAGCCGGCCGTGATGGGAACAAAGAACGTGATAAACGCAGCCGCAGAAGCCAAAGTCCGACGGGTGGTCTTTACCTCATCTATTGGTGCAATCCACATGGATCCCAACAGGCATCCTGACAAAGTGGTCGATGAAACTTGTTGGAGCGACCTTGACTTCTGTAAGAACACCAAGGTATACCCCCCCCCCCCCCCAAATGACATCACTTATTGGGAGAAGCTTGCTTATGAGATTTTACATAGGTCATAACATATATATACATGTTGTAGAATGGTAACTTATAATACGATTTCTAATTGGCCTTGAACATATAGATAGATGAATACAACAACAACATCATTACTCCATTGTCTTAGAGGCTCCCGTCTATGGCAGAGTATGAGGAGGTCAGATGTACGCAACCATACCCATGTGTTAGAAACACTTGTTTCTCGATGACCCATAATGAAAATTAAGTCAAGATGTGTCCATTAACTACTATTCACAATATAAGAAGCGTAGCCAATATAGTGAGTATTTTGACTTATTCTATAATCCAAAGTCAAAGAAGAATTGTTCTCGACTCTATTGTCAAAGAATAATGTGTCTTGACTCTATTGGAAATGGAAAGGATACAGATAGATGGGACGTGAAATATACTACATCAACTTTGAACCTTGTGTTAATGTTTACTAACAAGGTTTTTTCTTTTTTCTTTTTGGGGTATTTGTGTAAATGATGGAATAGAACTGGTATTGCTACGGGAAGGCAGTGGCGGAGAAGGCAGCATGGGAGGAAGCAAAGGAGAAAGGGGTGGACCTAGTGGTGATAGCCCCGGTTCTAGTCTTGGGACCTTTGCTGCAGCCGACGGTTAATGCGAGTGTTCTTCACGTCCTCAAGTACTTGACTGGATCGGCCAAGACTTATGCCAACTCCGTCCAGGCCTACGTCGACGTTAAGGACGTTGCCTTGGCTCACATTCTTCTCTTTGAGACACCCTCTGCCTCTGGTAGATATCTTTGTGCTGAGAGTGTACTTCATCGTGGCGATGTGGTGGACATCTTGGCTAAACTTTTTCCTGAGTATCCCCTTCCAACCAGGTGTTTTTTTACTAGCTTAAGCATTTATTTTAGTTGCAGAATGCGGCTAAATCAACTACTTCACAAGTATTTTCAACTTCTACCCCACATAAAAATACAGTCAATTTAGTAAGTCATTTTGCTTTATTCTATCATCATTCTCTCACCAAAAGACTTCCAATTGGGTCAATCTACCTAACTTATTTAGAACCACATTCAGTGGACGCTTTGTTGGTGGGGTAGGTAGAAGGGTCTGTATGGGAATACCAACTCTCGACCACTCCGAACAATAATCCAAGAAACATGCCAAAATTCTTGCATTCTGGTCTAGAGAAACCCGATTGGCTTCCACCAACCCCATTTGGGACCCTATCATTGAGTGGCTTCCACTCGACCTAAATTTCTTCCGTCACGCCTTGAAAGTTGAAAACCTTATCAAAATAGTCCTACAGACAATCTAAACTTTATTTCAAGTACAAGTTAGACTTTTGTGCTTCTTTGAGAAAGAAAATGACATTTGTCCACTCCTTTTGCTTGTGGTTGTGTGTGGGGTGGGGGAAGAGGAGGGGGGGGGGGGGGGTTGTGGGGATAGACAGACATCTAACAACCATCCTTTGACCATGTATTCTGTATTCTTTGAACTTCACAACAACAACATTGTCTCATTGTCCTAGAGGCTTTCGCTTATGACGGGATATGAGAGATCGGATATACACAACCAATACTCATGTGTTCGAAACACAGAAGTTATTTCTCAATATAAAAGCACAACCAATTTAGTGATTCATTTTGAACTTCAAAGATAAGTAAATTTGAGGCCGATCAATAAGATTTCACGAGCAAACAAATTCTCATTTCTCATCTATTGGATCTAATGACATTTCCAAATTACGCAGGTGCTCAGATGACAGTAAACCAAGAAAAAAGCCTTACAAGTTCTCTAACCAGAAGCTGAAAGATTTGGGATTAGAGTTTACACCAGTGAAGCAATGCATATACGACACCGTTAAGAATCTGCAGGAGAAGGGTCACCTTCCACTGCCAACTCAGAACGAGGAACCAATCAAGATTCAGTCTTAACACATCAAAGCAAAGAAGAGGAAGAATAGGCGCGTTGGGATGAAAACAGAAGTATTGAAAAGAAGATTCAGCAGTTCTAATTTGGTCTCGAATTGTTATGACCTCTATGTATCTGTTCACTTAATATCCAGTTATTTTGTTCTTGCTTTGTCCGTTCAAGAAATGCATGAATATGACAAAATTTCCATGTTCAAATGAGTAGAAGTATGATACCAGCATGAACAATTACGCCGAAGCAAAAACTGATAACCAAACAAGTGAAGGAAAAACACGAAGTAGAGGCACAATTCATTTTAATAATAAGCCAGAACATACCGTTTAGGTATCCAATCTGGATTATTCTTGAGTATAACTAAACCCTGAAGATTAGCTGGAGCAGGATATGCTTCTGGTAGAAATCAATCCAAAGTTTAGTCAATATCTGGTGTACTTCTGTCCTTCGGTAGTTGCATGTCTACTATGTCATCTCGAGGCAGCGCGGGGGCTGTAGCACTATTTGCCATTTGCAGGGTCTCAGGTCCGGCCAGTGGCAATAGGATGGTGCCTTCTCTAGTTTTCCGGATAATCAGGTAGGCAATGGCAGACAAGTATATCAACATGGCAGAAAACCCCAGTATCCCGCAAAATACAGCACCAACAGTTTTTAAATGGCCATGGATAAGTGAGGTCACCAACTTCTCTCCCAGGTAATATATATTTATGCCCATCATCAAGGAGCCAATTACCCAAGTTGCTGCAGATATCTGCCCCACCAAAGATTTTAGGACAATACAAAAGCATAACTGAACTTTACTAGAATCCAACCAAAAATTATACAAAAAGCAGCTACATATCCATTGAACATCTATACAACAATTTTAAGTGTGCATATACGCAAATTTAAAGAAAAGGGAAAAAGCCGGGAGAAGTCCTTACAGCAGTTGAGTTTGCATATGGTCCCATTTTAGTTTTGCTGCTTGTGAACTTGAGTAGCGGAATAAGAGCAAATGGGAGCTCGAACGACAGAATCATCTATTCACAACAAATATTAGACAAGAATCAAAAGGAAGTTGAGACCTGAGTACTATAGATGTACCAATGACATGAAAATCTTAGCAGAAATGAAAATGAAAAGATGGAATAAAGAGACAAGATCCTGTACCGATGCAATTATAATCAAATTGCCAGAGCCGCCAATGATGGCAACAATTAGACTAGGAATAATGGCTAAGCACCGGGTAAGAAAATTCCGATCCATGGTTTCATTCGTAAATCAAGAAATCCCTGGATATGTAAAACAAACACAAAAGGGTGAAACGGATGCCGCAGGCCTATGTTATAAAATTGTCCACCATCTTAGAAAAGCAATAAGTACCGCATATACTTTTTAATAAACGATTACGATTCATCTAAAGATACCAATCATCATGGCCTTTTGATTAACTGTTCCTTTTTTTCCTCTAACATGGAAAGATGCTGAAGTCTATTTCCCAGGTAAGGATCCTTTTAATTAAGGTACCGAGTTTTAATAGAGATAGCCATTCATACTTAACAACCCTTCGAAGCAATAATGACAAGATTCAGATGACTAAAAGTAATATTCACGTATATATTCTTGAAGTCACTCAATTTTTTGGTCAACTTCCTATAAACTAACACAATCAGTTACTATACGTGCTGCAAGGTAAAAAAGATGCTCCAAGTTAATTTGGCTAAGATACTTCACTATGCTTCCATAAATTTAGACACTTTTGCCTTTGTACTGTGTTAAATAAACCATGAAAAATGCGTCATTTTTGGTTTCGGGTTTGTCTGATAGGACTCATTGGTAGCCCTGTAGCATCTGAACTTCGTGAGCACAACTCAATGACATGAAAGAACTGCTGGTCAAGCAAATACCTGCATCACATACTGGCCCGCATAAGTTCCAGTAAAATAGTAGAACTTTGACCTGATGCTAGCAAAGCAATGGTGAAAAGCTTAGAACTCCAGCGTCCTAATACATTCTGTAGGCATGTAATGAGGAAAACCAGTGAGGACTGGTCAAAATTCCACATTCTCAAAGTACGTACAGCGACTGTTCGGATAACACAAAAATGAAGTTGAAAGAACTGTCAGCTCATACTCTGAGCAAAAAAGAGGCTTGATTCAAATCTAAGTCACTACAACTCTCAGAATACTCTGGACTCAAATCTGATGCGCTGCAAACTGCACCACTAACTGAAATTACCGACACGTTGATCAGGAAAGCCACCATAAGTTGCAAAACCGCTTTCTATTAAATAATATCTGCAAGCCTCCTGCAAAGCAACAAAATTAACCAACGTCATATCATGGTCATTGGCAACATTACAGAAAAACTGAAGAAGCAAAAGTAATTAGAATAAAATTCCCTTGATGAAATCGATACTCGGTTAAATTTATTTTTTTAGGAAAGATAAAGCGTGTGAATCCATCCCCAAGTTCCTTTGAATCAGAATTGGAAAGATAATGAATTCAAGAGGTATTTAAAAGTAGAATTAAAAATAAGTACGCACATCAGACGTCAATATTCAAATGAATTGATACTCAGCTGCCCATGAAAAAGTGTAGTTGAACATGTACACCATCCCATTCATCGCAACTATGTAATAACAAAATTCATGTATGCTCTAAATTCCAAATACAGCCTTGTGAAATTGTTATATCCCATTTTTTTTAAAGGGCAAAAGATTTAAGGCTTAATTAATTACTAAACCTAATTTGATTATGGAAATTTTCCCTAAACCCTAATCAAATTTCTATTTAAACCACGCTTAGGCTTCTCTCTCCCCTCATTAAAGCGTACGCCGCATAAAGAAGAAAAGCAGCGATGTTTTCTTGCTTCCAAACCAAGCCGCCGTTTTAGAGAGAAATACCACCACTCGATCACGCTCTTCAACGCGTATCAATTACCAGGTAGGTGCCCCCTTAACATCCTTTGTATGAAACGGTACAATCTTTAGTTTCTTTACGAGACCGAGATCGTGCATCAGTAATTGTGATTGTATAGATGACTGTTTATTTGATTATATGTATATGTGATGAATTGTAGATACGTATATATGTATGGTAATATTTTTGTATGGATAGCATGAAAAAGATCGCACTTTTGATTTGTATATGAATAACAAAATCGGTTTGGAGGCGTGGTGATGGCGGCGCGTGGCCGGTGGTGGTGGGCTATGGCCACGTGCTACCGTACTAGTGGTGGTTGGGGAGGGCTGTCGGCTAAGTGGGGGTGCGGCTGGGTGGTGGGGGTGGGGTGCGGCTGGGGTGAGGGAGTTGGGGCTGGGGGCCTGTCGGCTGGGGGACTATTGGCGGCAGGAAGTTGGGGGAAAAGGAGGGGTTACGGGAGTGGGAAATGGCAGGGGGGAAGGCAAACAGTAAATGAAAAGAATAAAGAAAAAGAAAAAGGGAAAAGAATAACGAAAAAAAAAGAATAAAGGAAAAAAAAGGAAAAAGAGTAAAGAATAAAAGGAAAAAGAATAGAAAAAAGGGAAAGTAAATGAAGCATTCCGTATGTGATTTATGTGCATCCATGCATCACGACATTGCATTAGAGTATGCGAGACATAAGTCGCATATCTGTTCTGTTCTGTTAGGGTATGCGAGACCTAAGTCGCATATCTGTTCTGTTAGGATATGCGAGACCTAAGTCGCATATCTGTTCTGTTAAGGTATGCGAGACCTAAGTCGCATTTCTGTTCCGTTCTGTTAAGGTATGCGAGACCTAAGTCGCATTTCTGTTTCGTTCTGTTAAGGTATGCGAGACCTAAGTCGCATATCTGTTCTGTTAGGGTATGCGAGACCTAAGTCGCATATCTGTTCTGTTAGGGTATGCGAGACCTAAGTCGCATATCTGTTCTGTTATGGTATGCGAGACCTAAGTCGCATATCTGTTCTGTTCTGTTAGAGTATGCGAGACCTAAGTCGCATATCTGTTCTGTTCTGTTAGGATATGCGAGACCTAAGTCGCATATCTGTTCTGTTCCGTTCCGTTCTGTTAGGTCCCGGGGGCATGCATTGCACGATAGGATGCATGTTTGAGAACGTAGGCATATCATGCATCATATATGTGACATTGCATTTCACGCTCATCTCGCATGCTTATGTGTTTGATTGTTTTAAGAAGTTATGACCGTTATACGTATTTGTGAAAACGTGGACAGTCTATTTTCGTATTACAGTACGTATATGTATTCCACTACTGTCCTAGCATGTATGATCTCATAGGGCCGATGCAGGCAGGGTACCTACTGAGTGATGTTTTTGTCGCTCACACCGTTCGTTTTGTTTTATTGCAGACGATTCAGGGTATGATTACATATGGGTTGGAGAGGACTCTGAATGGGCACATTGGGACACGTAGACTGGTTGATGACCGATGATCAAGAAAAGAGGAAGTTTTATTTTATTTATTATTTTATTGAGGACTTAGCTTAGGGATTTCACTTTACATACTTTATGATGTCGATGTGGGATTTTGACTTGATGTTGACTTTATATGATTTTGGGGATTTTACTTTTGATTTAGGGTTTTGAGTTGATTTAATTCGCTTCTGCAATCGAATACTCTGTCGTTTTGTTAAGTGCAGGGGTTTCATACAGACGCCTTGTATATCCCTTAGTGGAATACGGCGGGCGTACCGGTTCTGACCCTAGGGTTCGGGACGGGGCGCTACAGG